>LPNX010793833.1:181412-209209 GCA_001517045.1 Pseudotsuga menziesii | reverse complement strand
CAATATCATGAAATGACAATTGAATACTTATCTTTATTTGTTTCGTGGGTATACTCCTTCTTGAGCCTTCAACTTCATCGTCTTCTTCATTCATGATAGCATCATTGCTAAGGAGGATAAGAGGTGCTTCAAGAGTTCAGATCTTCATATTCCTCATCACTTGAGCGATCTTCTTTGGATGGTAAGAGCTTGATCTTCAATTGCTCCCATCTTCTCTTCTCTTCTTATGAGTCAAGCTTCTTCATATTCCTCATCGCTTGAGGGATCTTCTTTGTATGGTAAGAGTATGATCTTCAATTGCTCCCACCTTCTCTTCTCGAGCTTCTTCTTCTTGTGAGTTATATTTCTAGAGTCTATTGAAAGTAATCACTTCCTTTTGACACACATTCCTCACATGAATGAATCCTATGATCCTGGGAGGCCATTCAAGGAGTCCATCACCACTTCTGCATTCTTCACTTCTTCTTTCACCGCTTCAAGTTGTTCTTTGATTTGAGAGACTCTTATGATGGCATGGTCTCTACATTCTAGATCTTCACATTCTTTAACTGGTTTCTCAAGGTCATATTCTGGTGTATGTTCTTCCCTTCAAATATCTTGGTCAAGGAATCAAACATATTTGGTATTTTTAGGGAGACACTTGTAGTACAAGTTGATTCATGACTGAATCAGCAATGATCTTCTTGGCCTTGACCAAGTTCTTCTTGTGTAAGGCTTCTAGCCTCATCTCCCTCTGGAACTGGAACCTCTATACTCATGTAGGTGTCCAATCCATTTTCTTCAAAGAAATCAAATACTTCTATGCTTGGAAGTTATGAACTTCACCAAGCTTATCATCAAGCTGATGTATTACATTGAAATGAGAACCTCAAATGAAAATAGCAAAGGATTAGATCTTACTCACTTGAGGTGTCTGTCCTTGTTCCGGAGCTGGCTGATCTAGGGTTTGTAATAGAAACCCTAATTTCCAAAACTTGGAATCTTTTAGATTTGATTGGATAGATACATAGATCTCTTCAAATAGTCCTATCCAATGTACTCCTTTTCTGAAAACAGTGGAGGGAAGCTCCCGAAACATGAAGCCCTAATTTTCCAATTTCTTCTACAGAAATCTCTGTTACTGTTTCTATGATATCTCCGAAATTATTGCTCTTCTATGTCTAAAATTTCTCAATAAGGTAACCTCACATGTCCCTGATCCAACACCACAGGTTTCATCAGAATTGGTTTCACCATTTGGGATTTATCATCCTTTTCCCAAGGTGACCTGTTACAGCACTGTTCAGAACAGCGAAGTTGTATGGCATGCCACGTGTCACTGGTTCATCTTCAGAGTCTGATCTTTGGACCATCGAAAGTACAGTCTATACCCTTTCTAGAACATCTTTAGGAATTCCATTTGGACCTCTGTAGCCCAAGATATTCTAGATCTCCCCAGATGTTCTGTTTAGGGATGAATTCTAGAAGAGGTTGGAACCCTAACTTGGAGAGATCATATATCCTGGAATACAGTGAATCTGAGTCTGATTTTTGGACACAGGCTTCATCAGGATTTTATATTTGTCTCTTGCAATTTTCAACTTCTGAGCCTTTGCCAAACTCTGAATATAGCGAATGTACCAAAACTTATCAGTTTTAGTATTTAGGGTTTTTCCTAGCTTGGGGTCAAACTAGGGTTTGACTTTCCTGGAGTTTCACCCAACCAAATTTCTTGATCAAGGTCTCTAAAATTCGGTTTTGATGAGGAGAAAAATCCTATTCTAGTCTCACTCAAAAATTTATTTTCTGTAGAAAGCCCTAATTTCCGCATCGAAAATTGAAAATGCTCGGAATCGAATTTCGCTTCGACAGAAAGATGCACCCTTCAATGGAGAGTCATCTTAGCATACTTTTTCTGATAGATTATGGACAGAGACCCAAAAAGTAAGAAGCCCTAGCTTTTGTAGTTGCACAATGTCTTCTTCTTAGGTTAGCTCTGATACCATGTTAGTTTTTCAACATTAAGCTAGCATTATATTAGGATCTTTACTGAGAGAATAACAAGTACAGCAATCAAACACAAGCACATCACAAGAGACAAGAGACACAAAGATTTTTCCTTGGAGAAACCATAAAGGATAAAACCCCGCAACTTCCTCAGAGATAGAATCAACACCAAAACAGTAAAATCCCTAAAGCAGTAGTCTTCTTCTTCTATCTAGTCCCAGTATTTCCTTCCTCACTAATGTACCACACTTGAGTGAGTGAGTGATGTTTAGTAAAAGTGATAAATAGAGAGACTCTGACTCTATATTTATATTCTTCCATTCACTTGAAGTGCACTCAATCATGTCGGCCCAACTTAACAATTACTTACTAGAGCCTACACCTTAATGAGTGTATAATAACCCTAGTGCCCCGAAACTATGGGGACTTCCACAATTACTTAACAAGACTTGTTTACATTATTAATCCTCCCAATCGGAACATCAAGGCATGACAACATGACTCAAATACATAATAGAAAAATCCCAGAATAAACATCGGGTTACAATACATAAGATACATAGATGAATACATTCTGAAGTTACATATACATCAACAATTATTTCTTCTTTTAACTATTGGTCTTCCCAACTTCACGCTCATTGATTGCTTCCACGAGTTCTTTCAACGATTGGACTAGAATCTGCCTCTGCTAGCTTGTAGTAATCTCGATGTCACTCATCGACCCTTCTTTGAACTTGTATAGGTCATAAACAATGAACATTGGCGATATGCCCAAATCCTCACGCAACTCCAACATATATGCATTGTCCAAGATCTTCTTCAAGATTTTGCATGGACCAAATTTTTTCAGCTCCAACTTTTTATATGTTCACCTTGGGAACCTTTCTTGCCTTAGGTGTGCATATACTAAGTCCCTTTCTATAAATGAAAGCAGGTGTCTCTTCATGTCGACCCTCAACTTGTATGTCACATTGCTCTTCTAAAGATGTTGCTTGACCTTGTTGTGCATTTCCTTCATGTGGTCGACAAACAATTATGCATATGCACTTTGCGCATTCCTGCCAGTAGCTCTGCCAAGTTGGCTACTCAATGCAGACTTCTCCCTTGCACGATATGGAATGGGATCATTCCATTGATCTATTCATTTAGTTGTTCTACGTGAATTCTACCTTTGACAACACATTATCCCATTGATTTAATCAATCAATAGTCAAACGCCTCAACAAATTTTCCAAGTGCCTATTCATGACATCAATTTACCCATCAATCTGCAAATGGTATCTACAACTAAAATGCAACCTCATGTCAAGCTTCTTCCATAGGGTTCTCTATAAACTACCTGTAAACTTGGTATCTTTGTCCGAAGTGATGCTCTTTGGAAACTGATGCAATCTCACAACTTCCTTAAAAAATAATATTGTAATACTTGTGGCATCACTTGTCTTTCGACATAGAATAAAGTGTGCCATATTTGAAAATATGTTTATTACCAGAAAGATGGAGTCGTTACCTTGTTGTGTCTTCAACAACCCCAACAAAAAATCCATGTTGATATCCTCCCATGGAATAATCGACATTGGCAATGGTGCGCACAATCCCGTATTTTGACTTCTCCCTTTGGCATGCTGGCATACACTACATTGTCATATCCACTTCTTTATGTCTATGATTTGGCCTGCCCAGTAATATTTTTCCTTAACCAACGCCTTGGTCTTATCAATTCCAAAGTATCTTCCTAGTCCTCCATTGTGCAATTCCCTAATCAAGTTCTCCTTCACTGATCCTTTAGCGATGCATAACTAATGTCCTTTAAACATGTATCATTCTTGGGCAGAAGAATCTAAGTATGGAGTTTCCTTGCCAATCCATGGTTCCTTCAACACCTTTCGAGCATCGAAAAAATACTCGTCAACTTCATAGGCAACCTTCATTGACTCTAACCCTGTTGACTTTATAATTGTTGTTCCCAATAATGTGACCCTTCAACTCAATGTGTTGGCTACCTTGTTAGTATTCCTTGACTTGTGCTTCAACATGAAAGTGTAAATTTATAAGAACTCGACCCACTTCATATGCCTTTGATTCAATTTTATCTGAGTATTCAAATACCTTAGAGCTTGGTGGTCGGTAAACAATACAATCTCCTTGGGCAACAGATAATGTCTCCACTTCTTCAATGTAGTACAATGGCATAAAACTCTTGGTCATAGACATGGTACTTCTTCTTTGTGTCATCTAGCTTCTCACTAAAGAATGTTATTGGTCGACCCTCCTGGATTAAAACAAATCCAATTGATAACCCGCTCGTGTTTCATTCAACTTGAAATACCTTGTTAAAATTAGGAAGAGCTAATACTGGACTCTTCTTCACCTTCTCCTTCGGCTTCTCAAATGCTCATTGGGTATCTTATATCCACTCAAACTCACCCTTTTTCATGCACATCGTCAGTAGTGCACATGTCTAAAATTGCTGATGAAATTCGATAAAAACTATCAAGTCCATGAAAAATTATCAACTCAATGGCACTCGTCAGCTCGTGCCACTCTAAAATTACCCACAAATTATGCTTACCCTCTTTAGATCCACCTTCAACCCTTGTCTATAAATTATGAATCCTATGTACACCAACTCCTTCTACATGAAGGAACACTTCTCCAAGTTCAACAACAACTTATCTTGTCTTAGCCTTTGCAGGACCTGTTGTAGATGTGACAAGTCTTCTTACTTCATCCTAATACAAATCAAAATGTTGTCAAGATACACCATGATGAATCTTCCCAAAAATGGTTTTAGCACTTCATCCATCAGTCTCATAAATGTATCATATAGCCTAAATGGCATAAAAATCCACTCATACAACCCCTCCTTCACCTTGAAGCTTGTATTCCATTCATCACCTTCCATAATATGGATCTGGTGGTATCCATTATTCAAGTTGATCTTGGTGAAGTATGTCGCTCCACTCAAGCAGTCAATGAAGTCGTCCATCCTTGGCAACGAGAACCTGTACTCGATGGTGACCTTGTTGATGACCCTTGAATTGGTGCACCTCCTCCATTCTCCTCCTTTATTTGGTGCCACCAAAACTAGTAATACACACAAACTTAAACTCTCTCTTAGCAATCCCTTGTCCAATAGCTCTTGGACATGTTATTTCAACTCAGCATTCTCCATTGGCGTCATCCTATGCATCACCTTGTTCAACATATTTGACCCTAGAATAAAGTTGATCTGATGGGATATATTCCTTGTCGGTGGAAACCTTCTCAACATCTCAGTGACCATTATCTCTTTAAATTTTGAGAACACTTCTACAACTTCTGTCGGCATATCCTCTGTTGGTATGTTGACACTTATACCTTTGGGAATAGTTGTGAAGCAGTATTGTTGCTTCCTTTCCTCCATTAGGAACTCCTTACCTGAACACATCAACACTCTCTTTTCCCAATAACCACTCTCTTTTCCTTGGTTGCTTTGATCCTTGACCAAGGGAATCAGTCGAAATCTTTTGTCATCTTTCTCAACTGTAACTCTATTTATGCGGCTGCCATATACCATGTCCTAGTCATATTACCAAGGTTGTCCCAACAATAGGTGGTATGCATCCATCAAATTTACGTCGCATATCACATTGTAATGTAATCCGTCGACCTTGAAGTTGCTCACGCACTGTCATGTCATCATGACATGGTGACCCTTTTGTAACCATAACACTCTATAAGAGTTCGGGTGTGGTCGACACTTCAAACCCAAATTATTAGTCACTTTTGTCCAGACCAAATTCTCTTTGTTTCCTCCATCGACGATGGTCATACAACATATGTCCCAAATATTCATCTTTATCTAAAAAATGCACTTCCTCTGCATTGGTTTCCTCTCCTCCCATCACCTCCCTCTCCTATTGTCGCATTGGTTACAACAGTGCTCATTGGGTTGTCAAGTTTCGGCCCCCTTCTAACGTGACTTCTGTATAATTTCCCTTCATAGTCAGATCAATCTAGTCATTAGCTCCCTTACTTCTAGTCTCTAGTCGACATGTGGTATGCAAGTTTTTTGGACATTCATATGCCTTTTGTCCCATTTCTCGACAATTCTAGCATATGAATTTGGGATGGTCTACACATCTTCCTCTAAGTGTTCCTCTCCGACCATATGTTCCTGTACTTTTGGAGTTCTCACCTCCTCATCAAAAGTTGTGTGAATTGTCTTAGGTTGTTCCCTCTTCTCATTGTTCCCCATGATATTCTTCCTTTTGCAACCTAGTAGTCTTACCTCTAGTGGTCGAAAACTCCTGATTTCGATGATTTGACTTCCCTATGCTCATCGAAGTCTTCTTGGACAAATTTTCCTCTACCTTCAAGGATAATTGACATTGTTCTTTTACCATCCTAAACATTGAAAAAATTAACTCGTCTTGAATAGCATACTTCAGGTTGTTCACATATCTCACAACTGCATCCTCCCCTTCGTTAGTATGTCTTGACATAATAAACAATCGATATAATTCATCTATGAATTCTTTAACAGTCAAATCCTTTTCTCACAAGTTTGTAGTTTCCTGAATAGAGAAATCATATAGTTGGTGGGAAGGACTTATCCTTCAACTTGGCCACCATTCTGTCCCAAGTATTTGCCTTGTCTTTTCCTTTCTTTACTTTTTCACCCTGTACATTCTCCCACCACAATGAATCATGACCTTTCAGCTTTAGACAAGCATCTTCTACTCTTTTTCGGTGAAATCTGCTTCATATCAAAATATTTTTCAATTTCTTTGACCCAATCTATTACGTCTTCAGGGTTCAAACTCCCTGAGTAGATAGATACCTCCATCTTAGACCTACCCTTCATCTCAGACAATACCTTCAATTCTTTATATTTTGGGTCCTCTTCCTCATAAGGAGCATATATTTCTTCCTCAACCTCTTATGGGATTCCTTTACTATTGCTAGATTTCTTTTTAGACTTCTCATGGTTTGTACTCACCCTTCAAACATTTCCTGGTTAATAGTGACCCTAATGCCTCCATGTGGCCTTCTTCCATGTACATTAATTCCTCTACGAGCCACCTCTCATGCTCATACAACTAAACCAGCAATCCCCAATCATAATTGGGTTCACTATGTCTTCTACAACTCTACCCAACCTCGCTTGGAGTTCCTCTCCACACCCAATCACAACTGGACTCTCATGTATGACAACTTCCTTCTCTGATTCCAATTGATGCAAATGCCATGTGAGTGGGTTGCATATTAGTGTACACAATGAAAACAAAAGTAAACACACACACACGAACAAATATTTGCTAAGAATTATGGTGTTTAATTAAATTAAACAATCTCCTTGTGGGAGGAATTACAATATTGAGTACATGGTCTATTCAGTTGGTATGGACATCAACCATTTTACAACATTCAACAACACATAAGTGTGAGTGAATTCTACGTCCTCAACATAGCTAACTTCAACTCTTAAAAGAGGTGGAAGGGTCAAGATGCATAACCTCTTCTCCTAGATATATAATTGGTTTTTATACTTGTTCTCGGGCAGAATTTTCGCTCAAATCTTCCCCTAGAAACTTCATTTGCTTCCAAGCACTGACATACTTCATTAATTACTTGACGTGGATCCTTTTAAACAGGATTTGCCACCTAACCTTTTGCAACAACCACCATAACTGTTATGCAACTGTTCAAACTGCTCCATCAAATTTGTTCATTAGGATCCTTGTTTTTTGTTGACCGATGTACCTTTCATCCCCATTTTAATATTACGACTTCTTGTTCATCTGGTAGGCATCTTCTTCGACCTCTCATTGCTCTTCTCATCATCTCGTGTGATTGAGATTCTACTCTTTTCTTCTGTCTCTTGTCATTTGTTGTCGACCACAATTGGTCAAAATTGTCCACAATTATTTCTTGATCTCTTGTTGACTCTCTCCCATGCCTTTCAAGGTCATCAGTTGTCCTCCGAGAGACTTTGGATGTCTATCTGCAACTATTTATCTTGGGCTCTAGTGCCCCTGCATTAATTGTGCCTGTCTTTCTTATCTATTTCCTTTAATTAAGTAACTTTGATTTATAATTTATGGGTATTTCACATAATTTATCTTTGTTAATCTTATGAATGGTTATGACATTAAGGGTTAAGAACACCACATCATTCTCTGGATTGTGGGTGTAATACATAACCAATTCCGATCATTGTTTAGTGAATCACTCTTCAACGATTCCTTTGGTGGAATTCCCTTAAAAAAATATAAGTATTCATAATCACCTTTGAGTGGAATAGTTGTGTTTACATTATGTTTGATAATGGGCAAAGAATCAATTCAAACGATGCATGTTGTTTCCATTGTTATTTGTATGTGCAGATGAATTTGTTTAGTTTGTTGTTGTAGTTTAATTTTGACCTGTCGACTAGATAATAGAAGCTTTGAATTTCAATTTGAGTGCCATGATGGATAAGGGAGGAATAAAGGTTTGTGATGAGAATCCTCATAGATACAAGCAAAGATTAAAATGTTGAAATATTGTAACTTCAAAGGATATTCTAAATGTATTTTACGGATGTAACCAAAGGGAGATGTTATTATTTCTCCGTTGGGGTGTTACTATTGTAATTGGCCATCTTAGAGTCATGAGGTAAAGCCTTCATTGTAATTCAAGTCATTAGTACCCTAATGAATAATACAAAATTTTGTTTTAAATCTTTCTAGGTGAAGTTGGCTGAGACTATTTAGTGCGGCTGACTTGTTAAGGGTAAAAGTCAGTTGCCTCAATGTGTATAAATAGAAGAGTTGTGCTTCTTATTTTGAACAGAGGCTCACTCACTTGTGTGGCGCATAGGAGAGAGAGAGAGAGAGAGATAGGGAACATCAAGGAGGAGAATACTTGTTTTGGGGTTATATATTATACATCTTATATAGAGGAAGTTTTGTTGGTTGTTCTTCCCCTTGAGAGTTTCCCAGGATAAATATTGTGTCTATCTTGTGATTATGTTTCTTTCAGTGATTCTTCATATGCTACTATTATGAATTTAGATTGAACACTAATGATATATAGTCTAGCATATGAAATCTTAACATGGTATCAGAGCTAGCCTGAATAGGGCAGCTTTCACAAGGTGAAACTCTCTCTCCTCCCTCTCCAGAAGAAATTTGGGTTTCTGCAAAGTTTGGATTATGGAAGACATTCTTTCATAGAAATTTGTGCGTCCTTAAAGGGCATCTATTGAGCCCATGATCAAATTTTTTGGGTGGTTGAATCTCTGGGAAATCCAAACCCTAGTTTGGACCTGCACCAGAAAACTGGAAAAAACCAGAACTAGAAATTCTGCAAAGCTGCAACCTCGCAAGTAGGATTTGAGGGGTGAAGATTTGAGATCTATAGAAATCAGTTGGACCAACCAACTCACCTCATTCAACCGCATTACCTGGTAAGTTCAGCTTTTCATTTTGAGAAATTTCAATTTTTAGTGACCTACTAGACAAGATGGCCCCAAGCACTAAGCTTGAGGACAAATTGGAAGGCATAGAAAACTTCCTAGCATCGAAGTATAGGATTGGTCTCATCCTCATAGAGAATGGCATTGAGAAGTACATCAAGGATGAAGTTGTTGAACCAACAAAATTTGAAGCTAAGGAGACGTATGAACAAGACCTAATCAAGGAAATGAAGATTATTGTTGATTCTATCAAAGATCACTTGATCCCTCCAGTGTCATCTAAGAAGACACCAAAGAAAATGTATGATGCACTTTCCAGAATGTATGATGGATGGAACATCAACAAAAAGATCAATCTGAGAGCTCAACTAAAGGGCACCAAGATGAGTAAAGGAGAATCAATTCAAGATTACTTCACAAGGGTTTCCCAGTTCATAGAGCAACTAAGTGCTATAAGAGACACCCTTGATGAGGAAGAACTAGTTATGACTACTCCCAATAGTCTCACTAGACCTTGGAACTCATTCATGCAGACTCTGTGTGCCAAAATAGAAAGTATGAAGTTTGACATAGTATGGGAATATTGCATTCAAGAATAAGCTAGAGTAGCTAACAGAGAAGCTTTACTCATAGAAGATGACCAGACTCTATCCATCCATACTAAAGGAATAAAACAATCAAACTTCAAGAAGGGTAACCATAAACCCTTAAAGAAGAAGTTTTAAAAGAAAAAGAAGGACTACTCAAAGTATCAATGCTACAACTGTCATAAGATAAGACACCTTTCCAGAGAGTGTCCATCACCAAATAAGAAGAAGAAGAACAAGAGACATCATGCTCATCTAACTAAAGATGAGGATGAGGAAGAAAGACCTCAAAAGAGACTAACAAAAGAATAATATGTATATGAATATGTATTATTCTTTGCACTCTCTAAATCTGTAACACCTGGAGAAGATACATGGCTTATTGATAGTGGTGCTTCAAAGCACATGAAAGGGAAGAAGCAAACTCTGTCAAGACTTGAAGAAAAGAACTCTCCTCAGAAGGTATCATTGGGAGATGACTATCAATATCCCATAAAAGGTATTGGTGAATCAAGTTATAAGCTTGACTCTGGGACTTCCATGAAGATGAAGGAAGTACTATATGTATCGGGTTTAAAAAATAACATATTTTCCATCTTAGCTCTAGATAATAAATGGTATAGAGTTTCTTTTTTAGATGGACAAGTACTTATGTGGTCTAAAGGAAAGACACTTGAAGATGTTGTGGTCATTAGAGAAGAAGGAGGAGGACTGTACAAACTCAAAGGACATCTAAAGACATCCCTTGTCCATGAGACTTCCATCTCAAGTGAGTTGTGGCATAGGAGGCTTGCTCACATCAACTACAAAGCACTGCCCTATGTGAGCAAGGTGGTAATAGGGTTACTAGATATAAGGATTGATCACGGGGGAACTTGCAAAGGATGTGCAAGAGGAAGGAACACCAAGAATCCCTTTCTGAAAAATGAAACAAAGATTAAAGGTACATTAGAACTAATTCACTCTGATGTATGTGGTCCCATTCCCTCCATATCGTTAAGTGGATATGAATATCATGTCACATTTATTAATGACTACTCAAGAAAGACATGGATATACTTCTTGAAGAACAAGAGTGAAGTGTTTGGGAAATTCAATTAATTCAAAGCTTTGATACATAATCATTCAGAAAAGAGAATCAAGACACTGAGATTGGATGATGATGGAGAATACAACTCAAAGGAATTTGAAGCGTCCTATAAGGAGGCAGGAATCAAGGATCCCCAACAGAATGGTGTTGCAGAAAGAAAGAATATAACCATTATAGAAGCAGTCAAGACCATGATTCATGACCAAGACCTCCCCATGCATGATCATGTTTTATGCGTGAACAAAATGAAAGAACATATACATAATCATAATCACAAACATTTTGCAAAGATAATAGAGATACAATAAAAAAATATTCTATTAAATGGCGGAAATAGAATAGACTATAATACAATAGCTGGAATGGTGGTAGTTATCTCTGAGAAGAAATGTGACTAGTACGCTCATCCGTTCAAAGCTTAATACAAAATCAGGCCAAAGGGGCCTATTTATAATAAGAATGAGGGTGAGAACCCCAAAATTCCAAAACGTAACCTAGAATATGATTCGTCATAAAGTTTGTGGACCCAAGGTGGTAAGTTGAATAGTCAACTTCCCGGGGTCATAACTTTTGCATACGATCTCCGATTTGGGTGTTTGATAGCTCGTTGGAAAGGTCTATCTAAGATTTACAACTTTTGATCAGCCAATGTATGTGGATGGCAATTTTTTTGGCCCCTGAATTTCGAAAAGAACATCGTTTAGGGCCCCAAAACAACCTCGAAAGTTTGGGACCCGAAAAACCATAGAAAAATAACTAGAAAACTGCCACAATGGACAATTGTTTTGAGCCAGTGGAATAGGTGGGTGGCCACCGATATCCATCTAGATCAATGCACCTATGGGTTGAAGCAACAAGAACAACCATATATGTGCAGAATAGATTATCTCAGCTCTTGGATTCAAGACTCTGGAAGAGTTGTATACAAGAAAAAAACCTGAAATGAGTCATCTCAAGATATTTGATTATCTATTATATGTACATATTCTGGAAGAGAAGAGAACCAAGTTGGATCCTTCTGGAAAGAATGGAATATTTGTTGGATACTGTGAAGTCTCCAAAGCCTTCAGGATATATTTTTTTGGATTCCATCATATTGTGATTAGTAGGGATGTAACATTTGATGAAGATATAGCTCTTAATAAATCTAGAAGGTGTTAGATTGAAGAAGTACATGAACAAGATGTGGCTCCCAGAATGGTAGAAGTTGAACCCTCTCCCGAAATAGTAGCATTTCAAGATCATGATATGCTAGAACCTAAGGAACTCCCTAGTATGGATATCTCTCGAAAGAGAAAACCTTCTTGGGTAAGAGAAATCATACAAGAAGAAGAGATATATGGAGCTTTAGAAGGATCCACGAGAACAAGCAAAAGATCAAAGCCGGACTCTAGTTATGTAGCTTTGATGTGTGACCATATAGATCAAGAACCCACCAACTATGAGGAAGCTGCACATAAGAAAGAATGGGTTGAATCAATGACGGAAGAATACCAATCAATAATGAAGAATGATGTTTGGGATATAGTACCCAAACCATAAAACAAAAGCGTGGTATCTTTGAAATGGATCTACAAGATAAAACATGATGTTGATGGAAGTATTGAAAAGTATAAGTCAAGATTTTTGGCTAGAGGATTCTCTCAAAAAGAGTGGATTGATTATGAAGAGACATTTGCTGCAATAGTAAGGTACACTTCCATCAGAATAATCATGGCACTTCCTTCCATGATAAAGTGGGATCTACACCAAATGGATGTAAAGAGACCCATCCTTAATGGTTTGATTGAGGAAGAGGTTTACATCAAACCTCCACAAGGATTTGAAGTTGAAGACAGAGTGACTCATGTATGTAAGTTGAAAAAGGATATGTATGGACTAAAGCAAGCTCCTAGAGCTTGGTATGGTAGAATAGATAGCTTCTTAACAAGCTTGGGCTTTACCAAGTGTAAAGTTTATCCTAAACTTTACATGAAGATTATTGATGATGAACCAGTCATACTATTACTAAATGTGGACGATCTATTTTTGACTGGAAATGAGAAACAGATCACAGATTACAAGAAGAATCTGGCTAAAGAATTCAAGATGAAAGATCTTGGATTGATGCATTATTTCCTAGGACTGTAAGTGTGTAGAGTCCAGAAGGAATATTTCTAGATGAGGGAAAGTATGCAGTAGAAATCTTAAAAAGATTTGATATGTTGGATTGTAAATCCATGGCCACGCCCATGGATACCAACTTGAAGTTGTTATTTGGTGAGACATAAGAGTTAGTGGATATGACTCGGTATAGACAGATCATTGGGTCATTAATGTATCTTACGAATACAAGGCTAGATATATGCTTTGTTGTGAACACCTTAAGTTAGTATCTAGTTAAACCTAGACGAGTTCACTTAATAGTTGCAAAGCATGTGATGAGGTACCTAAAAGGTACAATAGACTTGGTACTTTACTATGGTATAGATCATGACTGCAAATTATATGGATGGACGAATTCATATTGGGCAGGAACTGCCACAAACAGGAAGAGCACCTTAGGTGGATGTTATTGTCTAGGATCCACCATGATCTCATGGTTTAGTAAGAACCTATCTAGTGTTGCTCTTAGCACAGTTCAAGCAAAGTACATAGCAACTTTCTCCGCTAGTTGTGAAGTGATATGGCTATGAAAACTGATGTCATGACTATTTGACAAGGATTTGGACACCACGATGATTCTTTGTGACAACCAGAGTTTCATAAAGGTGACAGAGAATCTGGTTTTCCATGATAAATCAAAGCACATAGAAATGCGATATTTTTATATAAGGGATATGGTACAAAAGGGAGCTATAAAACTCCAGTATGTGAGTACCGATGAGCAAGTTGTTCACATGCTGACTAATCCTCTATCTCGATTAAAGATTGAATATTCTTGTGACAACCATGGTGTAGTTCGAAAAGACTTTCCTCGCAAGGAGGAACAATGATGGGACTACAAAATTTCCTTGCAAGAAAGAATAATGAAGACATGGACCCTCTTCAGAAAGGAGGAACAAGTCGAAGATATGGACTCTCCTCGAAAATGAAGAATAGGTCGAAGATATGAACTCTCCTTGAACAAAGGGGGAGTAGGTTGATAATATGGAGTCTCCTAGAAAATGGGGAGTGATGATGAGACTGACATTGATGATGGGATGACAATGATGCTCCAATATGAAAGAGGCCAAGTGCGCCTGAAGATGCCGACAAGGTTCAACATTCACTTGTGGATGATAGTATCCTCTCTTGACGATTACAGGTATAACACTTTGTTCATGAGAGTGGTCCTTACAAGGATGGCCCTGCAGATGTTACTCTTGCATGGAGAGTACCCACATTCATTTGTGGATACCGTAGAATAACACTCGCTCAGGAGTGGTCCTAGACTTAATGGTAAGGATTCCGTACGATGAGTCCTTATGAATGACAGGGTCGACATTTACATGCAGTCGAGATCTTCTTTGCAGACATTTAAATGCGGTCGAGATCTTCTTTGGCATACACTACATTGTCATATCCACTTCTTTATGTCTATGATTTGGCCTACCCAGTAATATTTTTCCTTAACCAAAGCCTTGGTCATATCAATTCCAAAGTATCTTCCTAGTCCTCCATTGTGCAATTCCCTAATCAAGTTCTCCTTCACTATTCCTTTAGAAATGCATAACTAATGTCCTTTAAACATGTAGCATTCTTGGGCAGAAGAATCTAAGTATGGAGTTTCGTCGCCAATCCATGGTTCCTTCAACACCTTCCGAGCATTGAAAAAATACTCGTCAACTTCATAGGCAACCTTCTTTGACTCTAACCCTGTTGACTTTATAATTGTTGTTCCCAATAATGTGACCCTTCAACTCAATGTGTTGGCTACCTTATTAGTCCTCCTTGACTTGTGCTTCAACATGAAAGTGAAAATTTATAAGAACTCGACCCACTTCATATGCCTTTGATTCAATTTTATCTAAGTATTCAAATACCTCAGAGCTTGGTGGTCGGTAAACAATACAATCTCCTAGGGCAACAGATAATGTCTCCACTTCTTCACTACAGTACAATGGCATAAAACTCTTGGTCATATACATAGTACTTCTTCTTTGTGTCGTCTAGCTTCTCACTAAAGAATGTTATTGGTCGACCCTCTTGGATTAACACAACTCCAATTGATAACCCATTCGTGTTTCATTCAACTTGAAATACCTTGTTGAAATTAGGGAGAGCTAACACTGGACTCTTCTTCACCTTCTCCTTCAGCTTCTCAAATGCTCATTGGGTATCTTCTGTCCACTTAAACTTGCCCTTTTTCATGCACATTGTCAGTAGTGCACATGTCTAAAATCGCTGATGAAATTCGATAAAAACTATCAAGTCCATGAAAAATTATCAACTCGGTGGCACTCGTCAACTTGTGCCACTCTAAAATTACCCACAAATTACACTTACCTTCTTTAGATCCACCTTCAACCCTTGTCTATAAATTATGAATCCTATGTACACCAACTCTTTCTGCATGAAGGAACACTTCTACAAGTTCAACAACAACTTATCTTGTCTCAGCCTTTGCAGGACCTGTTGTAGATGTGACATGTCTTCTTCCTTCATCCTACTATAAATCATAATGTTGTCAAGATACACCATGATGAATCTTCCCAAAAATGGTTTTAGCACTTTGTTCATCAGTCTCATAAATGTATCATATAGCCTAAATGGCATAAAGACCACTCATATAGCCCCTCCTTCATCTTGAAGGTTGTATTACATTCATCACCTTCCATAATATGGATCTGGTGGTATCCATTATTCAAGTCGATCTTGGTGAAGTATGTCACTCCACTCAAGCAGTCAATGAAGTCATCCATCATTGGCAACGAGAACCTGTACTCGATGGTGATCTTGTTGATGACCCTTGAATTGGTGCACATCCTACATTCTACTCCTTTATTTGGTGCTACCAAAACTAGTAATACACATAGACTTAAACTCTCTCTTATCAATCCCTTGTCTAATAGCTCTTGGACATGTTATTTCAACTCATAATTCTCAATTGGCATCATCCTATGCATCACCTTTTTCAACATATTTGACCCTAGAATAAAGTTGATCTGATGGGATATATTCCTTGTCGGTGGAAACCTTGTCGACATCTCAGTGACCATTATGTATTTAAATTTTGAGAACACTTCTACAACTTCTGTCGAGATATCCTCCATTGGTATGTTGACACTTATACCTTTGGGAATAGTTGTGAAGCAGTATTGTTGCTTCCTTTCCTCCATTAGGAACTCCTTACCTGAACACATCAACACTCTCTTTTCCCAATAACCACTCTCTTTTCCTTGGTTGCTTTGATCCTTGACTAAGGGAATCGGTCAAAATCTTTTGTCGTCTTTCTCGATTGTAACTCTGTTTATGCGGCTGCCATATACCATGTCCTAGTGATATTACCAAGGTTGTCCCAACAATAGGTGGCATGCGTCCATCAAAATTACATAACATATCACATTGTCATGTAATCTGTCGACCTTGAAGTTGGTCACGCACTGTCGTGTCGTCGTGACATGGTGACCCTTTTGTAACCACGACACTCTATAAGAGTTCGGGTGTGTTCAACACTTCAAACCCAAATTATTAGTCACTTTTGTCGAGACCAAATTCTATTTGTTGCCTCCATCGACAATGGTCATACAACATATGTCCCAAATATTCATCTTTGTCTAAAAAATGCACTTCCTCTGCATTGGTTTCCTCTCCTCCCATCACCTCCCTCGCCTATTGTCGCATTGGTTACAACAGTGCTCATTGGGTTGTCAGGTTTTGGCCCCCTTCCAACGTGACTTCTGTAGAATCTCTCTTCCTAGTCAGATCAGTCTCATCATTAGCTCCTTTACTTCTAGTCTCTAGTCAACATGTGGTATGCAAGTTTTCTGGACATTCATATGCCTTGTGTCCCATTTCTCGACACTTCTAGCATATGAAATTCTGCTGGTCTACACGTCTTCCTCTAAATGTTCCTCTCCGACCATATGTTCCTCTACTTTTGGAGTTCTCACCTCCTCGTCAGAAGTTGTGTGAATTGTCTTAGGTTGTTCCCTCTTCTCATCGTTCCTCATGATATTCTTCCTTTTGCAACCTGGTGGTCTTGCCTCTGGTGGTCGCAAACTCCTGATTTTGATCATTTGACTTCCCTATGCTCATAGAAGTCTTCTTGGACAATTTTTCCTCTACCTTCAAGGATAATTTACATGGTTCTTTTACCGTCCTAAACATTGACAAAATTAACTCGTCTTGAATAGCATACTTCAGGTTGTTCACATATCTCACAACTGCCTCCTCCCCTTCGTCAGTATGTCCCAACCTAATAATCAATCGATATAATTCCTCTATGAATTCTTTAACAGACAACTCCTTTTGTCACAAGTTTTGTAGTTTCTTGAATAGAGAAATCATATAGTTGGTGGGAAGGACTTATCCTTCAGCTTGGCCACCATTCTATACCAAGTATTTTCCTTGTCTTTTCCGTTCTTTACTTTTTCACCCTGTACATTGTCCCACCACAATGAATCATGACCTTTCAGCTATAGACAAGCATCTTCTACTCTTTTTCGGTGAAATATGTTTCATATCAAAATATTTTTCCATTTCTTTGACCCAATCTATTACGTCTTCAAGGTTCAAACTCCCTGAGTAGGTAGATACCTCCATCTTAGACCTACCCTTCATATCAGACAATACCTTCAATTCTTTATATTTTGGGTCCTCTTCCTCATAAGGAGCATCTATTTCTTCCTCAACCTCTTATGGGATTCCTTTACTATTGCTAGCTTTCTTTTCATACTTCTCATGGTTTGTTCTCACCCTTCAAAACATTTCTTGGTTAATAGTGACCCTAATGCCTCCACGTGGCTTTATTCCATGTACATTAATTCCTATACGAGCCATCTCTCATGCTCATACAACTAAACCACCAATCCCCAATCATAATTGGGTTCACTATGTCTTCTACAACTCTACCCAACCTCGCTTGGAGTTCCTCTCCACGCCCAATCACAACTAGACTCTCATGTATGACAACTTCCTTCTCTGATTCCAACTGATGCAGATGCCATGTGAGTGGGTTGCATATTAGTGTACAAAATGAAAACAAAAGTAAACACACACACACGAACAAATATTTGCCAATAATTATGGTGTTTAATTAAATTAAACACTCTCCTTGTGGGAGGAATTACAATATTGAGTACATACTCTATTCAGTTGGTATGGACATCGACCATTTTACAACATTCAACAACACACAAGTGTGAGTGAATTATACGTCCTCAAAATATATAACTTCAACTCTTAAAAGAGGTGGAAGGGTCAAGATGCGTAACCTCTTCTCCTAGATATATAATTAGTTTTTATACTTGTTCTCGGGCAAAATTTTCACTCAAATCTTCCCCTAGAAACTTCACTTGCTTCCAGGCACTGACATAATTCATTAAATACTTGATGTGGATCCTTTTAAACAAGATTTGCCACCTGAACTTTTGCAATAACCACCATAACTGTTATGCAATTGTTCTATCTACTCCATCAAATATGCTCATTAGGATCCTTTTTTTTGTTGACCATTGTACCTTTCATCCCCAGCTTAATAATACGACTTCTTGTTCATCTGGTAGGCATCTTCTTCGACCTCTCATTGCTCTTCTCATCATCTCGTGTGATTGAGATTCTACTCTTTTCTTCTGTCTCTTGTCATTTGTTGTCGACCACAATTGGTCAAAATTGTCCACAATTATTTCTTGATCTCCTGTTGACTCTCTCCCATGCCTTTCGAGGTCATCAGTTGTCCTCCGAGAGACTTTGGATGTCTATCTGCAACTATGTATCTTGGGCTCTAATGCCCCTGCATTAATTTTGCCTATCTTTCTTATCTATTTCCTTTAATTAAGTAACTTTGCTTTATAATTTATGGGTATTTCACATAATTTATCTTTGTTAATCTTATGAATGGTTATGACATTAAGCGTTAAGAACACCACATCATTATTTGGACTGTGGGTGTAATATATAACCAATTCCTATGGTTGTTTAGTGAATCACTCTTCAACGATTCCTTTGGTGGAATTCCCTCAAAAAAATATAAGTATTCATAATCACCTTTGAGTGGAATAGTTGTGTTTACATTATGTTTGATAATGGGCAAAGAATCGATTCAAATTATGCATGTTGTTTCCATTGTTATTTGTATGTGCAGATGAATTTGTTTAGTTTGTTGTTGTAGTTTAATTTTGGCCTGTTGACTAGGTAATAGAAGCTTTGAATTTCAATTTGCGTGCCCTGGTGGATAAGGGAGGCATAAAGGTTTGTGATGAGAACCCTCATAGATGCAAGCAAAGATGAAAATGTTGAAATATTGTAACTTCAAAGGATATTCTAAATGTATTTTACGGATGTAACCAAAGGGAGATGTTATTATTCCTCCGTTGGGGTGTTACTATTGTAATTGGCCATCTTAGAGTAATGAGGTAAAGCCTTCATTGTAATTCAAGTCATTAGTACCCTAATGAATAATACAAAATTTTGTTTTAAATATTTCTTGGTGAAGTTGGCCCAGACAATTTAGTGGGGACGACTTGTTAAGGGTAAAAGTCAATTGGCTCAATGTGTATAAATAGAAGAGTTGTGCTTCTTATTTTGGATAGAGGCTCACTCACTTGTGTGGCGCATAAGAGAGAGAGAGAGAGAGGGAGGGAGGGAGGGAGGGAGCATCAAGGAGGAGAATACTTATTTTGGGGTTATAGCTTATACATCTTATACAAAGGAAGTTTTGTTGGTTGTTCTTCCCCTTGAGGGTTTCCCAGGATAAATATCGTGTCTATCTTGTGATTGTCTTTCTTTCAGTGATTCTTCATATGCTACTATTGTGAATTTAGATTGAACACTAATTATATATAGTCTAGCATATGAAATCTTAACATGGTATCAGAGCGAGCCTGAATAGGGCAGCTTTCACAAGGTGAAACTCTCTCTCCTCCCTCTCCAGAAGAAATTTGGTTTCTGCAAAGTTTGGATTATGGAAGATCTTATTTTATAGAAAGTTGTGCCTCCTTAAAGGGCATATATTGAGCCCGGGATCAAATTTTTTGGGTGGTTGAATCTCTGGGAAATCCAAACCCTAGTTTGGACCTGAACCAGAAAATTGGAAAAAACCAGAACAAGAAATTCTGCAAAGTTGCAACCTCGCAAGTAGGATTTGAAGGGTGAAGATTTGAGATCTACAGATATTAGTTGGACCAACCAACTCACCTCATTCAGGCACATTACCTGGTAAGTTCAGCTTTTCATTTTGAGAAATTTCAATTCTTTGTAACCTACTAAATAAGATTTCCCCAAGCACTAAGCTTGAGGACAAATTGGAAGGCATAGAAAACTTCCTGGCATCGAAGTATAGGATTGGTATCATTCTCATAGAGAATGGCATTGAGAAGTACATCAAGGATGAAGTTGCAGAACCAACAGAATTTGAAGCTAAGGAGAAGTACGACGAAGACCTAATTAAGGAAATGAAGATTATTGTTGATTCTATCAAAGATCACTTGATCCCTCAAGCATCATCTAAGAAGACACCAAAGAAAATGTATGATGCACTTTCCAGAATGTATGATGGAGGGAACATCAACAAAAAGATCAATGTGAGAGCTCAACTAAAGGGCACCAAGATTAGTAAAGGAGAATTAATTCAAGATTACTTCACAAGGGTTTCCCAGTTCATAAAGAAACTAAGTGCTATTAGAGACACCCTTGACGAGGAAGAACTAGTTATGACTACTCCCAATGGTCTCACTAGATCTTGGAACTCGTTCATGCAGACTCTATGTGCCAAAATAGAAAGTATGAAGTTTGACATAGTATGGGAATATTGCATTCAAGAAGAAGCTAGAGTAGCTAACGGAGAAGCTCTACTCACAGAAGGTGACCAGACTAAATCCATCCATACTAAAGGATTAAAACAATCAAACTTCAAGAAGGGTAACCGTAAACCTTTAAAGAAGAAGGTTCAAAAGAATAAGAACGACTACTCAAAGTATCAATGCTACAACTGTCATAAGATAGGACACATTGCGAGAGAGTGTCCATCACCAAAGAAGAAGAACAACAACAAGAGACATCATGCTCATCTAGCTAAAGATGAGGATGAGGAAGAAAGACCTCGAAAGAGACTAACAAAAGAATAATATGTATATGAATATGTATTATTCTTTGCACTCTCTAAATCTGTAACACCTGGAGAAGATACATGGCTTATTGATAGTGGTGCTTCAAAGCACATGATAGGGAAGAAGCAAACTCTGTCAAGACTTGAAGAAAAGAACTCTCCTCAGAAGGTATCATTGGGAGATGACTATCAATATCCCATAAAAGGTATTGGTGAATCAAGTTATAAGCTTGACTCTAGGACTTCCATGAAGATGAAGGAAGTACTATATGTATCGGGTTTAAAAAATAACATATTTTCCATCTTAGCTCTAGATAATAAATGATATAGAGTTGCTTTTTTAGATGGACAAGTACTTATATGGTCTAAAGGAAAGACACTTGAAGATGTTGTGGTCATTGGAGAAGAAGGAGGAGGACTGTACAAACTCAAAGGACATCCAGAGACATCCATTGTCCATGAGACTTCTAGCTTAAGTGAGTTGTGGCATAGGAGGCTTGCTCACATCAACTACAAAGCACTGCCCTATGTGAGCAGGGTGGTAACAGGGTTACTAGATCTGAGGATTGATCATGGGGGAACTTGCAAAGGATGTGCAAGAGGAAGGAACATCAAGAATCCCTTTCTGAAAAGTGAAACAAAGACTAAAGGTACATTAGAACTAATTCACTCTGATGTATGTGGTCCCATTCCCTTCATATCGTTAAGTGGATATGAATATCATGTCACATTTATTAATGACTACTCAAGAAAGACATGGATATACTTCTTGAAGAACAAGAGTGAAGTGTTTGGGAAATTCAAGTAATTCAAAGCTTCGATACAGAATCATTTAGAAAAGAGAATCAAGACACTGAGATCAGATAATGGTGGAGAATACAATTCAAAGGAATTTAAAGCCTCCTATAAGGAGGCAGGAATCAAGAATCCCCAATATAATGGTGTTGCAGAAAGAAAGAATATAACCATTATAGAAGCAGTAAAGACAATGATTCATGAGCAAGACCTCCCCATGCATGATCCGGTTTTATGCGTGAACGAAATGAAAGAACATATACAGAATCATAATCACAGACATTTTGCAAAGATAATAGAGATACAATAAAAAAATATTCTATTAAATGGCGGAAATAGAATAGACTGTGATACAATAGCTAGAATGGTGGTAGCTATCTCTGAGAAGAGATGTGACTAGTATGCTCATCCGTGCAATGCTTAATACAAAATGATACCAAAGAGGCCTATTTAAAATAAGAATGAGGGTGAGAACCCCAAAAGTCCAAAACGTAACCTAGAAGATGAACCGTCATAAAGTTTGTGGACCGAAGGTGGTAAGTTGAACGGTCAACTTCCCGGGGTCATAACTTTTGCATACGATCTCTGATTTGGGTGTTCGGTAGCTCGTTGGAAAGGTCTATCTAAGATTTACAACTTTTGATCAATAAAATGTATGTCGATGGAAATTTTTTGGCCCCTAAATTTCCAAAAGAATGTCGTTTAGGGCCTCAAAACAACCTCGAAAGTTTGGGACCCAAAAAACCGTAGAAAAATAACTAGAAAATTGCCACAATGGACAATCGTTTTGAGCCAGTGGAATAGGTGGGTGGCCACCGATATCCATCCGGATCAATGCACCTATGGGTTGAAGCAACAAGAACAACCGTATATGTGCAGAATAGATTATCTCACAATGCTCTTGGTTTCAAGACTCTTGAAGAGATGTATACAAGAAAAAAAACTTGAAGTGAGTCATCTCAAGATATTTGGTTGTCTAGTCTATGTATATATTCTGGAAGAGAAGAGAACCAAGTTGGATCCTTCTGGAAATAAGGGAATATTTGTTGGATACTATGAAGTCTCCAAAGCCTTCAGGATATATTTTTTTAGATTCTATCATATTGAGATTAGTAGGGATGTAACATTTGATGAAGATATAGCTCTTAATAAATCCAGAAGGGGTTAGCTTGAAGCTGCATAGTATGGATATCTCTCAAAAGATAAAACCTACTTGGTTAAGAGAAATCATACAAGAAGAAGAGATATATGGAGCTCTAAAAGGCTCCATGAGAACAAGCAAAAGATCAAAGCGATACTCTAGTTATGTAGCTTTGATGTGTGACCTTCAGATCAAGAACCCACCAACTATGAGGAAGCTGCACAGAAGAAAGAATGGGTTGAATCAATGACAGAAGAATACTAATCAATAATGAAGAATGATGTTTGGGATATAGTACCCAAACCAGAAAACAAAAGTGTGGTATCTTTGAAATGGAACTACAAGATAAAATATGATGTTGATGGAAGTATTGAAAAGTACAAGGCAAGATTTTTGGCTAGAGGATTCTCTCAAAAAGAGTGGATTGATTATGAAGAGACATTTGCTGCAATAGTAAGGTGCACTTCCATTAGAACAATCATGGCACTTGCTTCCATGATAAAGTGGGATCTACACCAAATGGATGTAAAGACACCCCTTCGTAATGGTGTGATTGAGGAAGAGGCTTACATCGAACCTCCATAAGAATTTGAAGTCGAAGACAGAGTGACTCATGTATGTAAGTTGAAAAAGGATATGTATGAACTGAAGTAAGCTCCTAGAGATTGGTATGGTAGAATAGATAGCTTCTTGACAAGCTTGGGCTTTATCGAGAGTAAATTTTATCCTAAACTTTACATGAAGGTTATGGATGATGAACCAGTCATACTATTATTATATGTGGATGATCTATTTTTGACTGGAAATGAGAAACAGATCACAGATTACAAGAAGAAGCTAGCTAAAGAATTCGAGATGAAAGATCTTGGATTGATGCATTATTTCCTAGGACTGTAAGTGTGGTAGAGTCCAGAAGGAATCTTTCTAGATGAGGAAAAGTATGCAGTAGAAATCTTAAAAAGATTTGGTATGTTGGATTGTAAATCCATGGCCACACCCATGGATACCGACCTGAAGTTGTTATTTGATGAGACATCAGAGTTAGTGGATATGACTCGGTACAGACAGATCATTGGGTCATTGATGTATCGGATGAACACAAGGCTAGATATATGCTTTGTTGTGAACACCTTAAGTCAGTATCTAGTTAAACCTAGACGGGTTCACTTAATAGTTGCAAAGCATGTGATGAGGTACCTAAAAGGTACAATAGACTTGGGACTTTACTATGGTAGAGATCATGACTACAAATTATATGGATGGACGAATTCATATTGGGTAGGAACTGCCGCAAACAGGAAGAGCACCTTAGGTGGATGTTATTGTCTAGGATCCACCATGATCTCATGGTTTAGTAAGAACCTATCTAGTGTTGGTCTTAGCACGGTTGAAGCAGAGTACATAGCAGCTTTCTCTGCTAGTTGTGAAGCAATATGGCTTTGAAAACTAATGTCATGACTATTTGACATGGATTTGGACACCACAATTATTCTTTGGGACAACCAGAGTTTCATAAAGGTGACAGAGAATCTGGTGTTCCATGATAAATCAAAGCACATAGAAATGCGATATTTTTATATAAGGGATATGGTACAAAAGGGAGCTATAAAACTACAGTATGTGAGTACCGATGAGCAAGTTGTTCACATGTTGACTAATCCTCTATCTTGATTAAAGATTGAATATTCTCGTGACAAGCTCTGTGTAGTTTGAAAAGACTTTCCTCGCAAGGAGGAACAATGATGGGACTACAAACTTTCCTTGCGAGAAAGAATAATGAAGACATGGACCCTCTTCAAAAAGGAGGAACAAGTCAAAGATATGGACTCTCCTTGAAAATGAAGAATAGGTCGAAGATATGAACTCTCCTCAGACAAAGGGGGAGTAGGTTGATAATATGGAGTCTCCTAGAAAATGGGGAGTGATGATGAGACTGACATTGATGATGGGATGACAATGATGCTCCAATATGAAAGAGGCCAAGTGCACTTGAAGATGCTGACAAGGTTCGACATTCACCTGTGGACGATAGTATCCTCTCTTGAGGATTACAAGTATAACACTTTGTTCATGAGAGTGGTCCTTACAAGGATGGCCCTGTAGATGTTACTCTTGCATGGAGAGTACCCACATTCATTTGTGGATACCATAGAATAACACTCGCTCGAGAGTGGTCCTAGACTTAACGGTAAGGATTCTCTATGATGAGTCCTTACGGATTACAGGGTCGATGTTTACATGCGGTCGAGATATTCTTTGCAGACATTTACATGCAGTCAAGATCTTCTTTGCAGACATTTACATGCGGTTGAGAGTATACCTACATTTATATGTAGATGCCATACAATAACACTCGCTTAGGAGTAGTCCTAACCTTAGTGGTAAGGATGCTCTATGATGAGTCCTCCCGGACGTCATACTATAACAGTCAATTTGGAGTGGTCGTAGCCTTAGTGGCAAGGGTGTTCTACGATGAGGGATGACATTTATATGTGGTCGATATATGCTTTGCAAACAATACTCTTGTATGGAGAGTATGCCTACATGTATGTGTAGATGTCGTAGTATAACACTAACTTGGGAGTAGTCCTATCTCCAATAGGCCGAGGATGGTCTACAATGAGTGCTTATGGAGGATAGGGTCTGCATATAGGTGCGGTTCGGATCTACATTCAGTTGTAAATGATTCACCTTTTTAATACTATGGACCCTCCTTGTTAAGGGGGAGTAGGATGATGGAGGATTGCATCATCCTTGGACCTATGAACTAAAGTGACAGGGATTTATCAGCCCGCAAAGAGATCATGTGTACTGCAGGTAGCATGGTGGCAAAGGATCAAGTAGATTGAAGTGTTGATGCAAAGGATCGAAAGGATTGAAGTGCTGCTGCAAGGGATCAAAAGGATTGAAGTGTTGCTGCAAAGGATCGAGAAGATCGAAGTGCTACTACAAAGGATCAAGAAGATTGAAGTGTTGCTGCTACAAAGGATCAAGAAGATCGAAGTGTTGCTATGAAGGATCGAAAGGACGAAGTGTTGCTACAAAAGGATCAAGTGACCGTGTGATGCAGAAGATGAATACATTGAAGAGGAACTGTTCCAGTTATTGATTGTGAAAAACTTCCTATGACATATAGTTGTATTACCTCGATACTGTTGAAGATATTGTCTCTCGGTTCTCCTATAGTCTATGATGATGTTGTCAGTAGATTAACCTTCTCATTAAGAGGGAGTGTTGAAATATTGTAACTTCAAAGGATGTTATAAATGTATTTTGCTTATGTAACCCAAGGGAGATGTTCTTATTCCTTCGTTGGGGTGTTACTACTGTAATTGGTCATCATGGAGTCATGAGGTAAAGTCTCGATTGTAAGTCGAGTCATTAGTACCCTAATGAATAATATAAAATACTATTTTGAGTCTGTCAAAACCCCAAAATTTCAAAAGAATTTAAAATTTTTATAAATAGCATAAACTCACACTAATGCAATCATTAAATATTGATTAGTTAGAGCTATTAGTTTTGTAACTGAATGATCTTTACTTTTGTTTAGAATACAAGCTGAGTTTCTTGTCAGTTTTCTAATTGATTTCTGTTTGCAACAGCAAGGGGATATGCTATGTTAGACTGGGTTTACTTAGCTACTAAGCTAACGCAACAGTTTTCTTTCTCTTATAGATACCCAGGTAAAGTTTTGGGATTGCTGCTTAACAGATCTTTTAAAGTAATAGAAATCATATGTTGTACCAATTTCATTCAATAAAGAAATATAGACATAATGCATGTTAGCCAGACTATTCAGCTTCTTACAGGTAAAGCTTTCCCTGTACTCCTTTTGATAAAGAAAAAAAATTCAAAGATAGATAGTTTAGAGATGCTAGAGAAATAGATAGCCATTTTCATTTATACTAGCAATATTAATATCCTTATGGGATACTGAATCTATTGAGTTTACTGTAGTGCACTTATTTATTTTCTAGTTCATAGCTTAAATCTGGATTATCATGTTCGATCCTATTTCATTTTACCTATTTGTTGTTTGACATGTTATGCCAAGTATACAAATTCAGGACGTGTTTGGCTGCAAATAGCAATTATAAAGATTGAAATAAGTAAAGTCCATAAATGCTTATACCTCTAGCAGCTAAGGAATTTCCTGCTAGTTATAAGTCTTTACCTAGTAAAATTTCAAGAGTGTGGAGTGATAGAAATTATCTTATTTCCATGATCAATAACTGATTAAGTTTTTATGTGCACCCTAGGATTTATCATATAGTATCGTAATCTCTTTTACTATGAACTCCCAGGTTAAATAAATATCAAGAAAAAGGTAAATGGCAGTTTACATAAGTACTAGCCTAGTTATCACATGATAGTTCTTGTAATTCTTGTACAAGGAAATAGTTACAATTATACTATTTATTATATGAACTTAAAACTAAAAAAAATAAAGTTCTTATAAATTCTATCAATGCTCTTGTATTTGACAAGACTCAATAACCATAAACCCACACAAATCTAAG
>LPNX010793833.1:125309-181375 GCA_001517045.1 Pseudotsuga menziesii | reverse complement strand
CAAGGGTTACGACCTTATGGAAGTCTCCATACCATGATTTTGTTTTGCCATCCAAATGATTTCGAAACATTATCATTCGACCCACTCATGAGAAATAATTAAAACGTTGTCGTGGCTGTCTCCTCGCCATGCACTGGATGTTTATAAGGTTGACTCACCCTTTTACTTGCCTCAGTCTCTCCCTCGCCTTCGGACTTGAGCTCTGCAAACCCTGGTGGTTCGTTATGGTCGATTTCTTGCCCTAATGCTGTTCGATTGAAGCTTTCACTCGTTGTGTTCCTTACAGCTCTGTGCAGAAGTTTGTGGCTCGATCGATGGCAGCATTGTAGACGTTGAAAGGACTTAGGGTTACTTCGTTGAGCTCCATTGATTTTTCTGTCACGGCATACATACGAGACCTTCGATTTCTTACTAGTTGTGTCTCCATTTGGAAGAAGATCCTCGGTTTACTGTCAGCTCGTTCTTGCAGAAAAAGAGAAGGGTTTGGTTACCCCGACGCTTGGTTACTTGGTTGTTTTTCAGTGGCTGTTTGTCTCCAAACCTTGCTGGTAAATACAGTTTGTACCCACATTCTTTTATTCTAAAAGAAAATAAACAGATTATTTATGATAAATGCTAGGGTTTCTAACTTTTGACTGTCCTCCAATGGCAGATTTAACCTCCTCGATGCAAATGGAACGTCCCACGCTTCGGCTTCTAGCTCCACCGGTAAGCCTGGTCTCCACCATGGCACACCTCCTTGCTGGTTGTGGTGAATGGATGCACTTCAGTGGTTACTTTGGTTCCTTGCTAATGTATTTAGCTGTAGGTTATTAAATAGTCTTACCAGGGTTAATCCCTGCGATGAATGTATGTAAAAGATCTTGGCCGAGGCTGTATCTACATAATCGCCTTTACTTAAGATTTTTATCCTGTAAAGAGAAGAAACTAGAATATAGATGATGACTGTCAGTCTATTGTAAGAATGAAGTCACGGCTTTGTTTTACTTCGCTGGTTGTGCTCTTAAATTGACTGTTTTGTAATACCGCTTATCTTTAAAGCGTCTACTGCATTTTGAAGTTTATAAAGAGCTTTTATTCTTTTCATTTTGACTGTTCTATACATAAATAAATAATTTATAAACCCTTCATCACTCGCTCTGTGGGTTTAAGGTTCAACCGTGGTTTAAATATTGTCTTTTCATGTAATAATATTATTTTGGTGTAACTGTGTTTAGATAATTTTACAGTCTGTACGCCTTTTAGTATAGTTTTATTTTGGCTCCAGGTTAATGTATAAAACAGAGATATAGCTATTCTATTGATCATTAGAAAGAACAGGGTTTTTACCCTCAGTTATAAGGAAACTTTGATAACTGTTTTTCCCTTACTTGTATTTCTTCTTATACACAGTATAAAAGGGATTTGAATAAAGAGTTGCTTACTGTATTTTGTGCCTTAACCTGGTTGTAAGAGAAATATTACTATTCTTCTCTTAATAAATAATTTTTTTATAAATATTTACATGTTACTGTATTAAGCCCTAGTTGGCAGTAAAGCATTATATAATTATTTTTCTGTGGAAGTTAAATCTTTTAAGCTCGACCACGAGCGACTTACAGTTTTCTAAAAATATGTTTTATTTCTATTAGTAAATTCCTTATGATGCTGTTGATTGTAATAGATAAATATACCTAGGGTTTGTACCCTTAAAACAGCATAGTATCTATTATTTCTGTATTCTTGTATTATTGTAGAATGTGTATTAATACTACAATTTATTTAAGTAAAGAAGTTCAGTTCCTTAAGTTCTTTCCAGTATATTATTTAATAAAAATGTTATTTTAATTTCTTACTGGCAGGTTTTATAACCTGATTTCTAATCATTTAAAAGTTAGAAAACAGAAAGTAATCCTTGGAGTTAAAAGAATCTATTGCACTCTTTTAGTTTTCTTTATTTAATAACCACAGTAGGACTAATTCATAAATTTATTTTATTTGTTTATATTCAGATTCTACATAAACCAAAATTTGCAGTCGTATACTTATATACTGCATGAATGTTATTATTATTATAATGTACATAATGTTGATATATGATAGGTAATATAATACTATATTACTATTTCTTAATATTACCTATGAATATTATTTATTTGTTGTTTACCAATATCTATATGAGTTCTGTAAAAACACCTGTAAATACTGCAGATAAATTAGAAAACTCAGTTCAGAAGTATACTGCTTCTAACACTGAGATACTGTGCTAGAGTACTATCTGGTGATACCAGATGTGGAAAAACACAGTGATACTAACAAGTTTTACTACTAACATTCTAAGATACCAATTTTACAGATACTAATTAATTACTCAGACATATAAATAATTATAACATTCATCCATTTATACTCAGAAAGACATAAAGAAATGAATGAAAAACCTGTTTAATGCTGTGGACAACAACAGCAATGGGAGGCCGTTCCTCCCTACCAATTCCTGGAGAGCGCTCAGACAGCGACTTCTCAGGACCCCCGAGCTTGCTCTGGTCTCCCTGGCTAGAACTAGGTGCAGCAAAACAGATACAGTCTTCAACTCAGTATCAACTCAGAACTATTAGTCAGTTCTCTCAGCTCAAATAGTTGTAATCATAATCAAGTTACTGCAAACATTCACTCAAAACACTTCCTTACAGTCTTTCCCTCTTTCCTCAAATGAAATTCCTGAATAACATTCAGCTGAATGAATTCTTCCTGGAATAAAAAATGAGCAGCCTGAGCTCTCTTCATTGAGTACTTTTAAAGATTTCCTAGGTCTTAGTTGGGTTAACTGTCATTTAATGAGCCACCTGCTCACATTCCACTTTCTTGGGGAATCATGACCCCAAATATAGGGAAGTTGCCACCTGCAACTTAGGAAGTGCTTGAGGATGCTGCCACTTGTCTTTTGCCTTTCCACCTAGTTCCATCCACCAGTTTGACCAGTAACCTCTTTTAACAGCTCTCCCATGCTGTTGTCTCCATAATTTATTTATTATTAATAAAATATTCTCAATTACACTCCATAACTGTTGACTCTGCTGAGTCATCAATCCCTACTTAGGATTAAGTTTAACATAATGTCTCAGAAATAAAATAAAACAAATTACATAATTTTACAAAATTGGGGTATGTGACAGAGTCTTCCTAGGTGAAGTCGACCCAGACAGTTTAATGGGGCCGACTTGTGTAGGGTAAAAGTTAGTTGGCTCAATGTGTATAAAGAGAAGAGTTGTGCTTCTTATTTGAGCATGAACTCACTCACTTGTGTAGCGCATAAGAGAGAGAGAGAGAGAGAGAGAGAGAGAGAGAGAGAGAGAACAAGAAGGAGGAGAATACCTGTTCTGGAGTTATATATTATACTTCTTATACAGAGGAAGTTTTGTTGGGTTTTCTTCCCCATGAAGGTTTTCGAGGATAAATACTGTGTCTATCTTGTGATTGTGTTTCTTTCAGTGATTCTGCATATGCTACGTTGTGAATTTGGATTGAACACTAATGATATCTAGTTTATCATATGAAATCTTAACAAAAAATTACATGTTGCTGATAAGGAAAATTTGTCTATCATTGAAAATGTCAAGCCATTGATTGAGAAAATAACACAACTTACATATACAGTCACAGTTGAAGTTTCATTTGCTACTACTTAAAAAATTGTGTCTTGGCCTAAAGATGTTGTCACACTAATGAACATTGGAGCATTGGTCCCTAATTCTAATAAAACAAGAGGAAGCCCAACCATTATAATCCTATTCTCACCCAAATCACAAATATCATATCATAAAACAAGAATTAGTGTACATCCCTAAATTTTGTGAAGTCATTTCAACTCATTTCCCATCATACAATAAGAATTACAATTGAAGAAGCCTTGATAAAATATTTGACCATGTAATTTAGAGAGAATCGATTTAGGGTGGATTGAACCCTCCATAATGTGATAATATTGTCTAGAGCTTCGAAGATCTTATTATTTTGATTCCTTAGTGGATGCAACATTCAAAGTAGTGAAACAAATACAAACATGAAAGCTTTAGACTCGTTCCTAATGAATAACTATTTATATAGTATAATACCCCAGTTTTGACCCCTTGGTATTTAATTGTACATAATGTAAATATTATATGAAAATCATGGCGAGGAGATCAAGGCCAAGGCCCTGCCATTGATTGAATGTTTTGTGGATAGGTGATCAAGGTTGATACCTATGATGATAGTGCTAAGCCAAGCACAGTATATATCTTTTGATATATCATGTAAATGTACAAATTAATAAAATACCACAACTAGCAATGGAACTGCAATGTGAAAGAAATGGGGGCATGATTCCACAAGGGCATAGGGTGGGGAGTTAGTCAAACCCCCTGAGCCAATAGGGTGTGACTAGATGTCAATGGGAAAACCCATGAACCCTCAGCTACTTTTTTCCTCTGTCCTCAATCATTAAATTTTTCTAGAAGTTGGTTGAGGCAGTTAATGCCTTAGGCAGAGCAAGGCATGGCAGTCTGATTGTGTGTCTGGGCAAAACCTGAAAGTCTGCAGTCTTGGGAGTCGCATTCTTTCTTCTGTAGCAAGAAAGCACGTGAATGCATGCCCAGTCCATTATCGAGTTTTTACCTACACATTGTTGTTCAATCTATCATTCATTCACTCCTGGATCATTCATTTTTCTCTGGAGACACGCAGTGTTGTGGTTTGACTACCATGAGTGCGAAAGTATAGCTCCACAGTGTTTTATATGAGTGACATTCTGGGCATTCGGTTCAGGAAGAAGGCATTATGTTCATTATCACTTAGGATCATTATGCATGAAGGACGTAGGAGTCATTCACTCACGATGGTGCATTGTTCTACTAGCCATAACCGTGGACAAGTGGTTCCACAGTGATTATTTATGTTAGAGAGTGAAGCATGTATGGCTATGTTTTCTTCGAGGATTGTTGTGCATTGCATCCCTATTTGGTTTGAAGGCCTAGGAGTGGAGTAGGGCTATAATTGGCTGATAATCCTAGTAAAAAGAGGAACCACACAAAAATATTAAAGGGGCTGGTAAATCTGGCCTGCACACCAGCGTGAGCACTAGAGGGAAGGTATGGCCTAAAGGACTTTATAAGTGGAGAAAGGAATACTTCCTTGTGTAGGGTGGGGTGGAGTAGTGGAGACCAAGCCAAATATAGTATAGGTATCCTTAGCTCTGGGGTTGAGCTCACTAGCACATCAATCCTACCTTTCCATTGCCTTAGTAGCTTGATAAGCCTACATGTTAGTTGGTTTGGTTGTGTCTGTGGTGTTTTGGCTGAGTGAGTCCAAGGAAACCATCTGTTAGTGGTTGACTATGTTGATATGAATGTGGCTTGGCTGAGTAAGTCCAAGGAAACCATCTGTTAGTGGTTTGACTGTGTGTGATGTATGTTGGCTGCGTGTAATCCTGTTGTTCCCTAGTTCCTTATGGAAATCATGCCCACCTTGGGGGTGGCAGTGTATTGAGAGATTAATGAACACACTGGCCTATGGTTGGGTGGAACGTTGCAACAACATAGCTAGTTACAGAATGACTTAATCATCGAGATAAGTATCTATGTTACTCTGTTTATGCAATGTAGTTGCTTATGAATGACTATACTAGTTGTGTAGAATGCTTACGAATATGATGAATGCTTGTGGATGATTAAGTAGAGGTTCACTTGTGTATGAATATCCTTGTATTTGCTTGTTATGCCTTGTATGTTTTATGCATTTTTGCTTAAGTTCTTGGAGGATAGAAAATCTTGGTTAAAGAGTCAGTTTGCAGATGATCTAACTGTTTCCGCCCCTTGGAATCCACCTACAGAAGGCAGAAGGCGAAAACTGGAAAAGGGAAAGTTGGACAAGGCAGATTATGGTGTTTTCGCAACCCGGGATCTACAACGGAAGGTGGGAGAAAGAAGCTTAAATCCAAGCAGGATGTGGGATTTCTAACTTCCAGGGGTCTGCTTGCGAAAGGTGGAAATACGGAGAAAGATTAAGGTAAATACTTGGGATTTTGATTCCCCAGTTCTGCACTGGTGGGCAGAAAGGCGGAAACAAGGATAAAGGTTTCGTCATTTGATAGTTTTCTGAGTTCCAAGTTCCGAAGTGTGGAAGGCAAAAAGCAGAAGTGAGGAAGACGGAAGGCAGAAAGGCCATCGACTGTTCCTTTGCACATGGTGTTTCTAATTTCTGAGCTCCAAAGTGTGGAAGTGTAGAAGGCGAAAGAGTGTTTAAATGTTTTTGTCGCACATTATGTTTCCGATTTATGAGTCCCGAGGTCGAAAGGGCAGAAAGCGGAAGGCTGACAATTCATTTCATCAAGCCTTTGAGTTTCCGACTCCCGAGTTTCGAGGTCGGAAAGGCAGAAGGCAAAGTGCGAAAAGGACAGGTTTAGTGCAGAAAAGGTGTTTCCATTCTCAGAAGGGATCTGTCAAGGGTGGAATGACTGTTACAGTGGTTTCTAAGCTTGAGAATGAAGGTTGAAGTGTGTGTTGATGTCCATTCTCGATGTTTCGAAAACGAACAAAGGTTCTTGAAATATAATTTTTTTTAATTTATCCACATTATGGGTATGGGTACATTACAAATTGGTATTAGAGTTGCGAGTTGCAGCATTGGGCTTGGATGGGCTATAAAGAGATAAGAGTACCCTCTAATACCAACATTTTAGTACACTACAGTTTGGTATCAGAGCTGTAGGTTGCAACAATGGGCCTTGATGGGCCAAGTGAATAGTTTCCAAATTTTATTGGTTTCAACGTACTGTTAGCTACATAACAAAGAAAACTGTCGTGAGCAATGGGTAAGTGATTTTAGATTCTGAGATTAGCTAACAAATGATGTTATCAACACATTTTACAGAGTCATAGTGCAATTTGGAAAAGTGGGGTTTTTGGCTTAGCCATGAGAACCTACAGCATGAATGATGCATATGATCCCTATGAGCACGAGGAAAATGTCATGGGGGAAATGTTCATGTTGGGAATGTCGAGACAGAGTCTAATGGGAGAATATTCCAAGGGACTCTGCCATAGTTTGCAACCACTATGAGAAGCCTACGGGTGGAGATGCAAAGTTACTAGGAAGATAATGAAAGAATGTTGAAAGATTAGGAAGAGCAACAACAGTTGGATGTAGCCATACTGCAGAGTTTGACAGATGTCAAGTTAAGGCTACACCCTGGGTGTTGGGTAGCAAATCCAGAAGGAAGTAAGAGCGGCGTTGGAAGAAGAAAGAGGTCTTCTAGTGGGTCATCTGACTCTAAAGAATCCAGTGGGGGTTCAAGCTCTTCTTCTCACGGGAACAAAAGAAAGAGGTGTTACCGAAACAACTCACGTGATGAATTTAGAAAGGCAAGGTCTCCCACATTTAATGGTGAGATAAAGAACGATCAAGAAGATGAAGCCTAGCTTCTTGGGATGAGGAAATATTTCCAAGTCCAAGACTACTCTGGAAATACAAAGGCTAGGGTAGCCATCTTCAATTTTTCTGGAAGAGCATCCATGTGGTAGGAGCACTTCAAGAAAGTGAAGAAGATCAATGAAAGGAAGATTGTGTGGAAACAATTCCAAATTTTTTTCAGGCAGAAGTACCTCTCTAATAGGTACTATGATGGTAAGATTAAATGATTCCATGAGCTAAAATTGGGGCAGCAGACCATGGAAGAGTATGCCAATAAGTTCCTGGAACTATTGAGGTATGTCAGGTATATCAGGGATGATAAGGTAAAAATCCAGTGTTTTCTGAGTGGGTTTCCTCAGTCTTACAAAGCTGAAATTGAGTTCTATTAGCCTAGAACTCTAAAAGAAGCAATTAGGAAAGCTAAATATTGCTATGAGCAAAGCAAAGGCAAGCCTAATTACCATAAGACATGAAAGGAAAAGAAGGATGAAAAGTCTGGTCAGAGAAAGAAAGGTTTCAAACCTTTTAACTTCTGAAATAAGCAGAAGCAGCCATCACAAGCGGTGGCTAAGCCATCCAAAGTGACAAAAGAAAAACTAAGAGATCCAAAACAGATCAGAGAACCTCTCCAATGTTGGAGATGTGGAGGACCCCACACGCACAGGAACTGTCCTCATGAGGAGGGGTATGTAAGGCCAGCTTACAACATTCAAGAAGCAAAAATTGTGGATCAAGTTGCAAGGACAATCCCTAGGATTTATGCAGCACTAGAGGACCTCTAGGCAGATCGTATGTCAACGGTGGTTGAGGTTGCAGCTAAGATTGATGAGCAATATATTTTTGTTTTAATTGACCCTGGATCTACTCACAGTTATATCACTCCTAACGTATTTAAGGTTTATGCTTTTAAGAAGTTAAAGCATAACAAGTCATGGTTAGTCCAACTAGCCACTGGAACCAAGAGAAAAGTTAGTGAAATGGTAAAGCAATGCCCATTGGTCATGAATGGGCTAGTCACTTATGTAGATCTGAATGTTCTACCCCTTGGTTCCTATGATGTTCTCATTTGAATGGATTGGTTGGAAGCACATCGAGTAAAGCTTGATTGTTATAACAACACTTTTGAATGCATAAATGAAGAAGGAAACCTAAGAGTTGTGAAAGGCATTCAAAAGGTGATTTCTGTTAGGCAGATTTCAGCCATGCAGCTGAAGAATTTATGTAGGAAAGGTTGCAGAGTGTATGCATATCATGTGTTGGAGACGACAGAGAGTGAAAGTCCTAGGTTGGAGTACTTTGATGTGTTGCAGGAATTCAGGGATGTTTTTCCTGATGAAATTCTAGGGCTTCCTCCAAAGAGAGATATTGATTTCACAATTGAACTTGTGCCAGGAGCAACACCAATGTCCAAGACACCCTACAGGATGGGTACACTAGAGATGCTTGATATAAAGATGTAGTTGCAAGAGTTGTTGGAGAAAAAGTATATCAGGCTGAGTGTGTCCCCTTGGGAAGCACCTATGTTGTTTGTGAAGAAGAAAGATGGTACACTCATGTTGTGTATTGATTACAAACATCTGAACAAGGTCACTATGAAGAATAAATACCCTTTGCTTAGGATTGATGACCTCTTCGATCAAATAAGAGGAGTAATGGTATTTTCTAAGATTGACTTGAGGTCTGGTTACCATTAGGTAAGAATCAAGGATGAAGACATCCATAAGACAACCTTCAGAAAAGGTATGGACATTATGAGTTTGTAGTTGTACCATTTGGTCTCACAAATGCACCAACTTCATCTATGTGCCTTATGAATAGTGTTTTTAGCAGGTATCTTGACAAGTTTGTTTTTGTCTTCATTGATGACATTCTCGTTTATTCTAAGAATGAGGAAGAGCATGATTAACATCTGAGATTGACATTGCAAATGCTCAGGGAGCATAAGTTGTATGCAAAGTTGAGCGATTGTGACTTTTACAAATATAGGATTCATTATTTGGGTCACGTCATCTTAGATGAGGGCATATCTATAGACCCTGAAAAGATTGAGGCCATTATGAACTGGCCTACTCCAAGAAATGTGACAGATGTAAGATATTTTATGGGCCTTGTAGGATATTACAGGAGATTTATTGAGGGATTCTCCAAGGTTACACATCTTATCACTTCCTTGTAGAGGAAGGGGATAAAGTTTGAGTGGACACCAAGGTGTGAGGAAAGCTTCCAACAGTTGAAGCATCTTCTCACAAGTGCACTAGTTTTGAAAATTGCAGACCCATAGAAAGATTTTGTGTTGTGTACTGATGCATGTGGTCAAGGACTTGGGGGAGTTCTTATGCAAGAAAACCACATGGTGTGTTATGAGTCAAGAAAGTTGAAGGATAATGAGAACAACTATGCCACTCATGATTTAGAACTTGCAGCCATAGTACATGCTCTCAGGATGTGGATGCATTACTTATTGGGCAGAAAGTTTGAGTTGAGGACAAACCAATGTGGTCCGAAGTATTTGTTTGATCAACCTACTTGAAATACTAGGAAATCTAGATGGATGGAATTTTTATGTGAGTTTGATTTTGAAATCAAACACATATAGGGGAAAGAAAACAAAGTGGTTGATGGACTCAGCAGGAAGGTGCATGAAACGCACTTGGCATATCTTAGTATTTGACAATAAGATTTGAGGCAGTAGATTGTTAACCATGTTGCTGAAGATGAATTGTTTGAGCAAGTAAAAGACAAATTGCAGCAGCAAAGTCTTGAGAAGAGGTATGAGGGATATAAATTGGAAGAAGCTGGGCTTCTTCTTTATAAAAACAGAATTTATATTCTAAGTGTAGCATATTTGAGGAGAATTGTTATGGATGAGATCCATCAAACTCCATATTTTGGTCACCCAAGATATCAAAAGACAATTGTTAGAGCCATAAAGCATTATTTTTGGTCGGGGATGAAGATGGACATTGCTGAGTATATTTCAAAGTGCATGAAATGTCAACAGGTAAAGGTTGAGCATCAATACCTAGCAGGTTCATTTCATCCTTTGCCAGTTGCAGAATGGAAATGGGAAGTGATTTCCATGTATTTTATTACAGGATTTCCAATGACTTGGAGGCAACATGATTCCATCATGGTTATAATGGACAAGTTGACAAAGGCAACACATTTTATACCATTCAAGTCTACTTATAAGACTGATGCCATTGCAAAAATATTCATGAAGGGATTTTTCAAATTGCATGGATTTCCTAAGGCAATAGTCTCTGACCAAGATCCTAAGTTCACTTCCAATTTTTGGAAGGGTTTGTTTGCATATTTGGGTACAAAGTTGAACTTCAGCACTGCCTACCATCCTCAGACTGATGGGCATACAAAGAGAGTGAATCAAGTGTTGGAAGACATGCTTTTCATGTATGTGATGGACAAACCATCCAAGTGGGAAGATTACTTACACTTGGTAGAGTTTGCTTATAATAATGGACAACAAGCATCCTTGTGGATGAATCCTTATGAAGCTTTATATGGAAGAAGGTGTAGGACACCTGTGACATGGGATAATCCAACGAACATGATTGTGCTTGGTCCATAATTGGTTAAGGAGATGGAGCAGGAGGTTGCAAAGATCAGGCAAAATCTGAAAGCATCCCAGGACAAACATAAGAGCTATGCAGATAAGCATAGGGTGGACAAAGACTTCAATGTTGGGGATCATGTTTATCTCAGAGTGAGGGAAAGGAAGAGTTCCTTGAAGCTTGGAAGTTGTGCCAAACTGTCTCCTAGATACTGTGGGCCATTTTAAGTGCTTGAAAGAATAAGTCCAGCTGCATATAGAATTGCATTGCCTGCTAGCACTAGTGCTCATAATGTTTTTCATGTTTCTTTGCTTAAGAAATATGTACATGATCCTAACCATGTGATTGATTGGGATGTGATTCCGGTGGAACCAGAGGGAGAGTTCTAAACCGAGCCATTGCACATCTTCGACAGGAAGGTCATAGTGATCTAGAATCAAGTCGTTGGATAGGTAAAGGTGCAATGGGAGCACTACAGTCCTAAAGAGGCTACATGGGAGCTGGAGGATGCCATGTGATTGGCACATCCATTTTTGTTCAATTTTGTGGAGCACTCAGGGCGGTGCCAGTGTAGAATTTTTGTTTAAGTTGTAAAGCACTGAGGACAGTGTTGATTGAAGATGGGGGGTGATTTTAATACCCAATTTTGACCCCTTAGTATTTAATTGTACATAATGTAAATATTGCATGAAAATCATGGTGAGGATCTCAATGCCAAGACCCTGCCATTGATGAATGTTTTGTGGATAGGTGATCAAGGCTGATACCTATGATGATAGTGCTAAGCCAAGCACAGTATATATCTTTTGATATATCATGCAAATGTACAAATTAATAAAATACCACAGCTAGCTATCGAACTGCAATGTGAAAAAGATGGGGGCATGATTCGACAAGGGCATAGGGTGGGGAGTTAGTCAAACCCCTTGAGCCAATAGGGCGTGACCAGATGTGAATGGGAAAACCCATGAAACCTCTGCTACTTTTGTTCTCTGTCCTCAATCATCAATTTCTTCCAGAAGTTGGTTGAGGCAGTTAATGCCTTAGGCAGAGCAAGGCATGCCAGTCTGATTGCGTGTCTGAGCAAAACCTGCAAGTTTGCAGTCTGGGGAGCCGCATTCTTGCTTCTGCAACAAGAAAGCACGTGAATGCATGCCCAGTCCATTATCGGGTTTTTACCTATGCATTATTGTTCATTCTATGAAACATTCACTCATGGATCATTCATTTTGCTCTGGAGACGCTTAGTGTGGTCGTTTGATTACCCTGTGTGCGAAAGTATAGCTTCGTAGTGTATTGTTTGTGTGACATTCTGGGCATTTGGTTCAGGAAGAAGGCATTATGTTCATTATCGTTCAAGATCATTAAGCACGAGGGACGCATGAGTAATTCACTCATGATGGTGCATTGTTCTGTTAGCCAGAACTACGGACAAGTGGTTCCCCAGTGATTCTCTGTGTTAAAGAGTGAAGGCTATATGGTTGTGTTTTCTTTGAGGATTATTGTGTAGTGCATCCTTGTTTGGTTTGAAGGCCTAGGAGTGGCGTAGGACCAGAATTGGCTGATAAGCCTAGTAAAAAGAGGAACCACACAAAAAGATCAAAGGGGCTGGTAAATTTGTCCTGCACACTCGCGTGAGCATTAGAGGGAAGGTATGGAATGAAGAACTGTATAAGCGAAGAAAGGAATACTTCCTTTTGTAGGGTGGGGTGGATTCGAGGAGACCAAGCCAGATCTAGTGTAGGTATCCTTAGCTTTGGGGTTGAGCTCACTAACACAACAATTCTACCTTTCCATTGCCTTACTATCCTGATAGGCCCAACTGTTAGTTGGTTTGGTTGTGTCTTTGGTGTTTTGTCATGTCCCCTCAAAGTGGCCATTAAAGTATTGACCATGTTGGACTCTTAGGGGGGGGGCTCAATTTGACATTAATTATTCTTCCTAGGGAAATTTCGTAATAATTAATTAATTAAGGCATGTATCTAAGTTTTATTTTCCATTTAAATTATTTATGCTAATTAATGAGGTGTAAATAAGCTGCCTTGTCAGGTGCGGCACATTGGGCAAGTCTACTTGCCAAGGAAGGAAAGAGGAAACACTATGACAAAAGTTGTCATAGCAAAAAAAGGGGAAAGTACCTAAAAGCAGTCAGAGATAAAAACAAGCAAGTTTTGCAAAGGAGGGCGCAGTTGCCTCTTAAAGAACTCATAAAAGTTGTAAGGGAAAAAAATAGGAAAGTTTAGGAAAGGGAAAGCAAAGTTTCCTTTTGGGGGACTCAGTTGGAAAAGCAGAAAGCTGTCATAAACAAAGCAACAACATTTTGGCTAAGGAGGGTGCATTTGCTAATTTAGGATAGGAGTTGGACTTGGAAAATTTTACACATGGTCCTACTTTCCAAATTACCCAAGGGAGGCACCTATGTGGCTAGGGTTAGGGTTTGTTAAGGGTTGACTTGCTCTCACAGGTCACCTTGGATCCCCACTTGCTAAGCAGGTCACTCAGCACTCTATTAAAGAAGAATTCGACCCCATTGAATCAGTTTGGATGTTTTGATATTGTGGATATGCTATGTGAGCATACTCTTTGAGTGTTGTGCCTTAGACCATTGGGTGATGATCCCCAAACCCCTCCTCCTTTCTCTTCCATTTCCTTTTCTATCTATTGTAGGTCTATGGAGTGCTAAGGTCAATCAGTGAATATCATTCCAAAAGTATATTTCAGCCTCCATCACCTATAGGTCAAGCTCTAGTGAAGCCCCTGCTTCACCTATGCTCACAACCCTCTTCTAGTGAGGATTCGGGCCTCTTGCCCATCATTTTGGAGACACCTTTGTATTGGTCAGTTTTCATATGAATTATGATATATGAACAACTTATAAATCTGTTATTTCATTGCCTCAAATCGAAATATATCAGTCATTAAATATTACCTTCCTTATTGCACATTAAAAGCTTGTTTTGTCAGCATATGGGGGGGGGTTGATGAATTTTAGTGCAATCAAGATTATATGAAGTTGTGGGAGTGATTGAGTGGGTTATACATGTTCAATGGAGTTTTATTTATCTCTATAATATTTAATATCAGTACAAAAATCAATCTGCAATAATTTATGTGCTTAAATTCATACCCTTGCTAGAAAGCTGGTTTTAAATAACTAGATTTGCCATTTCTTGCATAAACAGAGTTATGTAAACCCAAAATTTGATCTGTAAGTTTCAAGGGGTCACTGACAAGCCCAAATTCCCATACCTAACTCCAGAACCCCTTTTCATTGTGACCGTACTGCCTTTTGGAACCTTCCACTACACAGGGTCTCTTTAGTCCAAAACTGCCTATTTTTCCCAAATTGATCCCAAACTATTACAAGCCATTCCAAAGTGTTATAAATAGTTCAAAACCTTATTTTATGACTGAATATCATCTCTACAACTTTCCTAAGCCACTGGTCAGAAGATGGATTGACATTCCCTAGTTTCACGGTTTGGTGACCCAACAGCATGAAAGTAAGTTTCTGCGGTGCAGAATCTGAAATATCAATGGTCCCAGATCTAAATGTGTTAGGGGAGTGGATTTCCAAATATTCACTCCCTCTTGATTGATCTCCTCTTCCCACTCTGCTTCTGCAAAATTTCCCTACCTGAAACCTTGATTTCCCTACTATGTCAGTGCACCGAATGGTAGATTTTGTAATTCAGAAATTTTAATATAAAATTTGCAAAATTGAAGAGTGTTTAGGTCTGTACACCAGACTTGGGACATCACATGTTTTCGCTGAGTGAGTATAAGGAAACCATCTGATAGTGGTTGACTGTGTTGATATGAATGTGGCTTGGCTGAGTAAGTCCAAGGAAACCATCTGTTAGTGGTTTGACTATGTTTGATGCGTGTAAGCTTGGGGGTGGCAGTGTGTTGAGAGATTAATGAACACATTGGCCTATGGTTGGGTGGAACGTTGCAACGACATAGCTAGTTGCGGAACGACTTAATCATCAAGATAAGTATCTCTGTTACTCTGTTTATGCAATGTAGTTGCTTATGAATGACTATACTGGTTGTGTAGAATGCTTATGAATATGATGAATTGCTATATTCATGATGAATGCTTGTGGATGATTAAGTAGAGTTTCACTTGTGTATGAATGTCCCTGTATTTGCTTTTTATGCCTTGTATGTTTTATGCATTTTTTCTTAAGTCCTTCGAGGCTAGAAAAGCTTGGTTAAAGAGTCAGTTTGCAGCTGATCTAAGTGTTTCCGCCACTTGTAATTTGCCTGCGGAAGGCGAAAGGTGGAAATCGAAAAATGGAAAGTTGGACAAGGCAGATTATGGTGTTTATGCACCTCAGGATTCGCAGCGGGAGGTGAAATGCGGGAGGCGGGAGAAAGAAGTTTAAATCCAAGCAGAATGTGAGATTTTCAACTTTGAGGGGTCCTCCTGCAGAAGGTGTAAGGTGTAAGGTGGAAATCCAGAGAAATATTAAGGTAAAGATTTGGGCTTCCGTTTCCCGAATTCCGCACTGGTGGGCGGAAAGGTGGAATGCGAAAAGCGGAAATGAGGATAGAGGTTCCGTCATTTGATAGTTTTTTGACTTCTGAGTTCTGAAGTGTGGAAGGCGAAAAGCGGAAGCAAGGAAGGCGGAAGGCGAAAAGGCTGTCGAACATTCCTTTACACATGCTGTTTCCGATTTTCGAGCTCCGAAGTGCGGAAGGCGAAAGAGTGTTTAAATGTTTCCGTTGCACATTATGTTTCTGATTTCTGAGTCTTGAGGTTGGAAAGGCGGAAAGCGGAAGTGCGGAAGGTTGAAAATTCACTTCGTCGAGCCTTTGAGTTTCCGACTCTTGAGTTCTGAGGTCAGAAAGGCGGAAGGCAAAGTGTGGAAAGGACAACTTCAATGCGAAAAAGGTGTTTTCGGTTGCAGAAGAGATCTGTCAAGGGCGGAACGACTGTTACAGTGGTTTCTAAGCATGAGAATGAAGTCGAAGTGCGTGTTAACGTCCATGCGCTATGTTTCAAAAGAGAACACAGGTTCTTGAAGTCATTTTTTTAATTTATCCGCATTATGGGTATGGGGACGTTACATATAGTGACAAGACCTCTTGTAAATCATTACTCATACTATTCAAATAAAAAACATAATTTGTTTATCTTATATGTATTTCCTTCCCCTCTCATATTTGGTTTGATGTTCTATCATTAACGAACATAATATTTGTTGCATTTATCCTAATGAATATTTATACCACTATGATAACTCTTGTAAATCACCCACTTATTTTTTTCAAGGAAAATCTTGTGGGGAAATGTAAGGGATGCTTCTCCAAATTTGTGGATAGCATCATTGGTAAAATTGTCAACATAAAATAGTTCCTCCAACACAGGGGATTTGAATTGGCCATTTGCTAGCATGAAATTAGCCAAATGTCAAGCAACATTGGCGACAATTAGTTGAACCAATCTCTTGGGCTGAAAAATGTTTGGAAACATCTTGTCCCATCCTCAAGCACTTAAGTGAGTGATATCGTTGGTACCTTACCAACACTCATCGACCCACAAAGGGCAAGTGTGTCACAAGCATGATTTGAACCAAGGCGGGGAATCGAGAGGATAACAACTTCTCCTCTTAATCACCCAAGCTAAATCCAGTTGACAAAAAATGTCTAGAACATCTAGTTCGACCCTCAAGCACTTAAGTAAAATTGAGATTGTTGATACCTTCCCAACCCCAATAGGCCAAACATTTGAACTTGGACGAGGATAACAACTTCTCCTCTTAACCACCCAAGTTATACCAAATTGACTTGTAAATCATTACTTATATTATTCAAATACAAATTCTATTTATATTTATTTTCCAATCCTTTTTGGTTGAATGTTTTAATGTTAAAGAAGATACTATTCTCTTATTTTTTTAAAGGAAACAATCTATTGATGAAACCCAAAGACGCTTCCCCACATTTTGTTGATGGTGTCTATAATAAACTCACCAACATATACTAGTATGCCCCATCCTTTTGGATCTAGCCATTGACTTTTGTTGCCATTGCCACCATAACTCATTGATCCTCACTAGAAGAATTGAACCCATGTTAGTGGTAGGACATTGCAATCCTTAAATAGACTAACCTACCATTCACGACTAACAAACATGCAATTTGTAAGTTTTCACTAGTGATGAAGGCTCAATTACTATAAGGGCATTCCACCCTTGAGGTTGCCACGGGGGCATCCAAAGGTAGTAGTTGAATATGTGAAGCTTGCATTGCACTCTTTGTGTACACATAAGTGGATCACAACCCACCCTTTTTTCATCCTTAAGACATGACACTAATTATTACGACTACAAAGAGTGGGAAATAGCTCAATCGGTTAGGAGGAAGCTTATCAACCTTCCTATTCAGTTTTTGACTCACACAATATATTGATAGGGAATGGCTTGGTTGGAAAAAAAGTGCCTCATAATTAAACCTTAAGTTGAGTCATAGTTATAATGACATCTTGACCTTTGGTTGAGTCAAGAGTTTATGGTATATGTAACTTGTGAACCATTGCATCAATATTATGAAGTATGATAGCAAGTAGTCGATTTAATAAGGATGCGAGACGAGGTCCTTTTGATAAACTACCTATCTTCATACAATTAACCATAAAAAATAGTCTCCATATTATCTCTTTAAATCATGGCCACAATTAAGAATAAAAAAGTCTTCATATATCTCGTTAGACCATGGCCACAATTAATAATAAGTCGAGGGCATACACCACGGTTGGAGATTTTGCATACATTCTACGGCCACAATTAATAATAAGTCGGGGGCATACACCACGGTTGGAGATTTTGGGTTGACCATACATTCTACGGTATCTATTTGAGAAGATATTGAAGGAAAGACCTATAAATTGAAAAGGTCATGTGACTAGTAGAAAAGTGTATTCAAGTGGAAACTCGTCGAATGGACAGCGAAAAATAGGAGCGGCCCAATCGATGCAGTGGGCGAATTAAGGCCGGAGAAAATCGATTTTTTTTTCCTCCATTAAATCACCATAATTGAAAGAAACAAAGCCTTCCAACTTTTCCCCTCTGCCATTCGTTCCGATTATTTGGGAAAGGAGTCGAGGGTTCAAATCCCCTGGGTTCCACCTGCGACTCCCAAACCCTCAATTAACGCAATTCCAAATTCAGCGATACGTCCGGAGATCGCCAGATCCACAGTCGAAGAGGAGAAGAGTAAGACGAAGCTGGGAAAAATGTTTTGGCGGATGACTGGTTTCTCGCCTCCATCAGCGGTAAGTCATCCCACTACTCTTTGCATTTTGCTTTCCAGTTTTTAGAACAGCTGATCATCCCGTGGATCGACCTCGTAGCCAGCTGTTGACAAGTGCCACCTGCCTGCTGAGCCATTGGATGGAGTTAGGGTTAACATCAGACCATTGCTCTTCCTCGCTGTTATGATAGAATGATTAAAGTAAAATAAGTATCTTCCAAATATGTCGAGAAATTCAAATGATTAGGTTAGGAGACTGAATTTTTGAGATTTATTCAAGTAAAATAAATGTCTTCGAATCTATTGACAAATTCAAGTGAGTAAAGCTTAAGAGGCTACATGAAATTTTCAGATTGAAGTAAAATAAATATCCGGCAATATATGGAGAAATTCAAGTGAGTTTAGGTTATTACGAGGCTATGCGAATTTGTCAGATTGATTATAGCAAAACAAATACCCGACAATATATTTTGAAATTCAGGTGAGCTAAGGTTAAGAGTGTATGTGGAAATTTCAAAAATTAGTTGAAGTTGGTTGAATTTCTCTTAGCGGAACCTCGAACGAATGCATAGCAGAATCACCTCAAATTGATCTTAATTTATTGGCCATAGCCTTTTGCTTTTTCAGAAATTGGCTTCTTGAGCTAAAATTACAAAAGATGAGCAGCCTTACGAGTCTGTTTGTGGGATAGATCGTACTAAGATATGGTATTGCTGTTGATGACAAAATTGGTATTTTAAAGTGTAGAAACCCGGACCAATTTTAATAATTCTTAAAATATCACTATAAATATTAACTATTAAACAAGAAAATTTTGTAACTCTTGAAAATATTAGGGAATTTGTTTATACATTTTACAGCAAAATTAGGACGTTTTTTCAATAAAATAATTTGATCCTATAGAAATTCGGACGAACATATAGTTTAAATTAGTTAATGTTTCTTGAAAGTTTTGGAAATATTTCTCAGAGGGTGAAGAATTGGCCCAAGTAGCCAGGGTATGTGGGTGCACGTGTGGTGATGCCATTTTGAAATCGGGGTGTGTAGGGGTGCAGGGAAGTGTACAGAGTTGTGGGAATTGAATCTCGAGAGAAGTTAGCAGGTGTGCAGTCTGTATTTTGGCACTATAAACATGAGTTGGATTCCTGTAACAGGTTGCCAAGCAATAGAAAAGACAAGTCCAACCTTTGTATGGCTACAGGATATAAAATACACATATTAAACCTTTATATCAGCTAGCCAGGTATGAAAAATGCAGGTCAGATTCTTGAGTATCTTACTGGACAGACTCATGTAGGGCATAGAAAATGCAAATCATACTTTAATTTAGGGTCTTGATTCCTGGAAGCATTTATCTTTTGCCCTTTTTTGTATGAGATATTAATTCTGTGTTCTTACTATGTAATTTTATTGGAAAGCTTATGCAGCAAACGTATTTACAGGAAGGGATAAAATTTACTGTGTAGCAGGGATACCTATATCCAGGGAGGGGTAGGGTGCATGTGCCTGTACTGGGTACTTGGGTATCGGTAAGGTATGTTTCCTGCCGTACCCTGATGTACCCTGTACTGACTCCACATACCCGAGATGTCATTATAAAAATAGGGGTACGTATAGGCTAAATGGTACGGTGTACTCCATGTTTGGGTACTTCGGGGGTTTGGCTGACTCAACAAAATGCAAATCCACTGGGGAAAATGTAAATGACCCCCAACCAAATCTGAACTAAATTTTTGCTAACTGTGTATGGAGTCTGGTTCAGGACCTATTTCAAACACTTTGCAACACTGTTCAAATTCCATTGAATATTGTCCAAATCCGGTAGACTGTTTTTGCATTGATTTACAAGGAATGTTTGGTTTTGTGTTCAACACTCATGGAACATAATTTCACTTCGAAACGTGCACAAAAAAATATGTATTTAATACTGAGAAATACATTCAGATCAACCTAGGAATATATTTGCAACTTTTTATTACCTGTAACAGCAGTACAAATAGGCGTAGTTTAAAAATTCTACGATTTGGGTCGGAATAGAAGAATTTTTTCGGCACTATTTAAAAAAAATCTGGTAGGAATTTTTCAAAATTCAGGTTACAGCTGTCAAGTTTTCGAATTTTGGGAGCCCCAGGGGTTTCTGAGGGTGCTGAATCCATTTCTACCATAAAAAACGTGAATAAAACACAGCAAAATTCTGATTTTGCAAAATAAAAAATGCCAGATTCCGAGAAAAAGTGATCGTCCAATCGAAATCATTGAATTTTTAGACATCTCCGTACAAATAGGTGTTTACAATCAGATATCAAGTGTACCTTCAGATCTCAGTTTGACTGTTTGTTACAACTACATGGTACAGCGATTTATCAAATGTTATGTAACTTCCAGTTGGTACAGTGATTTATCAAGTTTTATGTAACTTTTAGTCTTTCATTTCATATCTACCATGAGTCTGATTTATCAAATTTTATGTTTCAATTTTCAATGTGAATGTTCATTGTTCAATGAATCATTGAATTTAGAATTATGAATCATGATTCATAATTTATGAAGAAATCTGAAATATGCATGTATGATGTGACTGTGACATATATATATATCCAAGTACCTTTTCTCAAAAAGTGGCATCCCTGTCCCCGTTCTTGTCCCTGTACCCAAGTTTCCTGGCAACTTAGGATAAAAATAAACAATTATATTGAATAAGTAATCAGTAGCACACTATGGTAGTTGATACCCATAACTCATCACACCTACAAAACCTACCTTGTTGGCCCTTATGGTTGAATAGTCTCTTGCAAAGTCACTGCGTTCATGACTTTTAAGTTTTAATTGAAAAAGTTTTTAATTATCGTGAATTTTAAGGTCTGGCCAAATTTGGCAAATTTAATCGCAGATCTGCTATTTTAAGTTTGTACCGTATTTGCTAGGATTGGACCTTGTTATATGCTAGATATGACCACATAATGTTATATGCCAAGGTTCATATTACTCTAGGGTTGCATGATCTTTTTGCTAGGGGAACCAGTAAGAATTTTGCTGGATTCAAGCAAAGCAAACTTAATGGCTATTTTTCCTGAAGTATTTTGTAAATTTCTCTGAAATTCATTGTCATTGAGTTTGAACACAAACATGAGTGGGGTAACTTAGGTCTCTTGAATGAAAATCCATAAATGACTCAACCCCATCCCTTCCTTATAGAGTGATGGAGCAAAGAGTAATAGAGAAGAGAGAAATATAAGTACATGCAGGAGTTTTTAACTTTTTACATTTTGCTTGTCGAAAGCAGGGAACATTTATATTGAAGCCCAAGAAAGGCCAACTCAAGACAAAGGATCTCATCAAATAAACTTAAGAAATTCATAAAATCATTTCGAGAAAAAATATAAAATTATGGTATTTAATCAAGAATAGGGATATAAATCTTAAAATGTTGAAGTATTACAATGTTATGTATTCTTACTTATTTTGAGAATTGAGAACAATTGATACATAATCATAGCACAATGCACTGTTATCGGATGAACTAGCAGAGCTAGTCACCGGCAAGCATGTGGAGGAGAAAGTGACCACTGTCACCTTAGCCCCTTCCCCAAACTCCTTCGGAAGTTTTTTTTTTTTGACCATGGGAACAACAACCTCCCAAGGATATATCCAACAGCCCGCAAGTCAGATATACCAGAAACTTGTGACTTAGCAAGGGCCGAGACGTCCCTGATACCACATTGGGCACCTATCCAGGGGTCACCTACCCTTTTAGCCTTGTCACAACGGGCTATAGGCATCCCTACCCCCCGCCGGTTTTGAACCTGTGACCTCCTCGGAGATAACACAAGCTCTTAACCATTGGGCCCACTTAGGTGCCTTCAAACTCCTTCGGAAGTTGAAACCTCTTAGGGGAGAGCCCTGTAGTAACTTTGTAAGGACACCTAAACACCAAGTAAAGGGTATGTAAAGGTAGGAAGAAGGGACCGGAGCACTATAAGATAGGAAGATAGGGTTAGGAGGATAAGGCTGCAGCCCTAGGAAGGCTGGCCGAGAGGGAAGGAAAAGAAAAAGAGGAGGCGAGGAAAAGGAATAGGGGACGCTAGGGTTTAGGACCAGAGTTCTACCCTAACTCTAGGGCGTCTATGGAGAATATAGGCTTCCTAAAGAGAAGAAGAAAGGGACCTAGGTTTGCAACTACTGAAGAAACCAACGGTCAAAACTCTAGGAGGACTCCTACTAGAGGACGTACCCCTTCTTGCCAAGGTGATTAAAGGCTGAAAATGACCTAGTCTAGAAGAAATGCAGCCCTAAAAGCTACCTTTTTAACTCCACGAACAGGCATCATTTATCAACATTCAAGAAAGAGAGATCAAGTAAACCTCAGAAACCCTCCTTGTGCAAGTGTTTAACGAACAAATCAGAGCATCACCATGAACAAGAGCATTGAACCAAAGAACTTCAAGAAGAAAGCTTGCAAACCCAGAAAAAAAAAAACTTCCTCAAGAGGGGTGCATCATCTCCAAAGAGCCCTAGTTTGGATAAAAGAGTTACATAATACTTGATCCCACTTGTCTTATGTTCAAATGAAGTGAGTAGAGGTTTATTTATAGTGTCTCAAACTCACTTTACAAATATATCCAGGTTGACATGCCTTTAAAATGTCAATTCAAAGTTATAAAATTTCAATTTAAAAATATAACATAAAATAATATAAAAATAGCCTAAAGTAGGCTTATAGTAGGCTACTTGGGGCATTTTCTCCCTAGGTCCCAAAAACTGCTAAAATGAGCGAATCACTTCGAATGAAAGGTTGGAGTGAGCTAGAGGGAGGGTGTTATGCCCCATCTAACCTTGAAAGTGCTGTAAAATCCCTCAACGCCCTCATCAAAGCTGCAAGAAGGCCTGGCACGGAAGATAGTGTCCTAACGAAGAAGACCAGGGAGAGAAGGCGCTAGTTAGTTGAAGGGCCAGGAGGGTGTTCGGGGTGGTTGTGAAGGGAGACCGAGGTTTCGTAGTTGAAGCAAAGGCCACCAGAGCAAGCAAACAAGGTGTGGGGTCATGTGACCTAGTGATAAACCCTTAGGAGCCTCAGACACCAACCCCATGCTTAAAATGTTAAACTAGTAGCAACAAGGAAGGTCTTCTTGCATGCAAAAGACTTAAATTAGGAAACCAATTGTATTTAATTTACTTTTCCTAAGTTTACTTTGGAAAATAAATTAAAGTGATCTAAATTAACTTTAGTGAAAGAAAAACTAGTTAAAGTGAAAGTGAAATTAGGGTTTTCGCTTTACCTAAAGTTATATAAGAGAGATCAGTTGGTGGAGAGGACACATACACTTGTATTCCGACAGAGACAGGATATAGACAGGGAGAGAAAGTCAGACAGAGGATTTAGCTGGGAAGATGGAGGAGCGAGCAGCAGGATCATCGAGCTTCGCACAGCTGGGCCATACACTCACGCAGGAGGGTGTTGAGGTTTAGCTGGGGTTTTGCCCAGTGATTCTGCCGTGTAACTGCATTCACCAGGTTTGGGTGAATTTCCAGTATTGTAAACGCTCCATATTTTCTCATAATAAAATCTATATCTGACTGCTGCACCAATTTTCCCATCTTGGGTTTTTCTGGGGGTTTCCATACCCAAAATAATTGTGTCATTATTGTGATGTGATGTTGTGATTTATTTCTTAGTTTTATATTCCGCTGCATACTGTAAAAGATATTCCGCTGCATATTGTAAAAGAGTTCTCAGTTTTATATTTCGCTGCATATCAGTAGAGATCTTGCATGCACTGTTAGCTCTAGTTTGAATATTAAAGGAAAATTTACATGGCATTAGAGCTCTGGTGAGCTAAAGCTGAGAAATTTGTAGCAGTAGTGATAGATCAGGGGCTGATTTATTGAAGACACAAACTTAGATTGGAGATCTAGGCTTTGACAGGTAACACTTCACAATGGCCATGCAGTTGAGAGTTGAGGATAGACTCTAGGGTGCTCAAAACTTTCCTACATGGAAAGAGAGGATCACAAGGATCCTGGATGTTAGTGATGTAGAGGAGCACATTGACTCCACGAAGGTTTCATCCACAGATCCGACAGATCTAACAGCTTGGAAGAAGATTGATTCCAGAGCCATTGATTATCATGGATGGAGTGAAGGACCATGTAGTCCCTCACCTTTATGGTAAGAAGACCGCATTAGAGATGTGGAAGGCTTTGGAGAGTTTGTACCAAAGCAATAACGAGAATCTGAAGATGGTGTTGCAAGAGAGGATGCGCAACACCAAGCTGGCCAAGGGAGAAGGAGTGGTGCCTTATCTCACGAGGCTCACACAGATCAGGGATGAGCTTGGAGCTGTTGGCTCTAAGATTGATGATGAGGAGCTAGTTTGGATAGCCCTCAATGGATTCTCTAAGCCATGGGACATCTTTGTCAAGGGTGTGGTGGCTAGGGAGAATCTTCCTGATTGCCAGAGACTTTGGGATGACTTTGTGTAGGAGGAGACTTGCATGGGTCAAGGATTAGGCTCATCCAGCAGGGCCCCACAGATTGTGGATGAGGAGGCTTTAGCCCTTACAGGGAAGAGCAAGGGTAAGGCAAAGAGGAAGAAGGATGGTAAGAAGAACCTTGATGTGTCAAAGGTCAAGTGTTTTATCTGCCACAAGCAGGGACACTTTGCCTCCTAGTGCCTAGACAGGAAGAAGAAGAGTAAAACTCAGATGGCTGGATCTGCAGAGGTGGATGAGTTCAGCAGTAACTTTGATGAGGAGTTTTGCTTGATAGCTTGCATGGAAAACACCACAGGGAGCAGCATATGGTACATCGACAGTGGAGCATCTAGTCACATGACTGGACAAAAGAGATTCTTTAGAGACTTGTAGGAGGGTGGAACAGGGATCCACGTTGAGTTGGGTGATGATGTGCGGTATTAGGCGCAGGGAGTTGGCACTGTTTCATTTTAGAGGGAGTTTGGAAAACCCCTCAGTTTGTTGATGTGTTGTATGTTCCAGGACTGACCAAGAACCTTATATCAGTCTCCACTCTGGAGGACAAGGGATATCAGGTGAAGTTCTGTGACCATAGAGTATATATCAGGCCCAAGGGGTTAGATAGGAGCTTGGATCGGGTGATTGGCAGGAGGAGCGGGAAAGTGTACAGAAAAATTTATTCTTGTTAAAATGAGTTAATTTTTTAATAAGTTAATTGTAAAAATTCAAAGTGTCGCAACAATGTGGTATAGAGGGGGAAATTGCCATGGGGGTGCTCGTTTTCTAACTAAGAGCGCCCTCTTTACTTAAAACCCACTTTCCTAAGTATTTGAGTGATTAATTATCACTTAAATGAAATTCTCTCTAAAAAAGCAAAAAGGTGAATACAAAATTAAAAAATAGGAAAATATGGAGAAAAATCATCTTCCTAAATTAGTGGGAACTTGTCCCAGACATGTTCCAAGTCAACTAAGTGTTGATTCTTGAGCAACATTGACAACCATTCTCTGGGAGAATGGAGGCACTTGGTTAGTTACCAGGAACTTGATTTAGTTTGGGATTGGAAACTCAACTTTGGGCTGAGAAGTCACTCTTTGGGAGAATGGAGGCACTTGGTTAGTTACCAAGTCATTGACCTTGGGTCAACTTGACGTAGCCTAGGGCTGAGGCACCTGGTTAGTTACTAGGACATCACTAGAAGCCCTATACTGGATCTAGGCAAGTGATATACTCCTCTTGGTCAATGAGTGGTGGTACCTTCTCAAGGGTCTGGGCACCCCTTGTTGAAGACACCTAACACACGATCATGAAGTCAATGAGGAAAACGAGATAAAACTCTTAATACTCCTTGTTTTTGATGATGTGTGCTTAGAGTTGTCATGAAGACCAAGAAGAACTCTTGAGATGACTTATTGAACCAAGAAAACTCCTTAAAGGTCCAAGCACCCTCAACATTTACCCTCTAAGTAAAGGACCATGTGGTAAAAGATTAAAAAGTAAAAGTCAAATGGTCAAAAGATTAAAAAGATTAAGAAGACCATAAAAGTTAAACTAAAATAAAAGTCAAATGGTCAAAAGATGAAAAGAAATTAAAAGACCACAAAAGATTAAAAGATAAAAATCAATGGTCAAAAGATTAAAAAGTTAATGACCTTAAAAGATTAAAAGGTCAAATTGATTTCCTATTTTTGCGGATTCACCATTCATTGATGAAATATAAATGAAGATGATATTCATTTGTTTTAATCATGATCTGATCTTATCATCATCTGAAGGAATTCGTGGGGTTATCTGTTGCAAGTCCTCTCTCTCTATCGTGATTGTTTTGGCAGTTGTTGCAAGTTCTTCTCTCTCTCGTGACTGGTTGGTAGTTGCTCCTCCAGGTCATGGCAGTCCTACTAGGGCTCTTTCACTGCTAACCACACCCTACAGACAGGTTAGGGCTTGTTGCAATTTCATCCGAGCCCTATCTTGGGCCTGCTACAGTCCACGACAACCCTGCTAGGGCCACCCACAGTCCACAACAACCCTGCCAGGACCACCCACAGTCCATGGTAGCCCTGCTAGGGCCACCCACAAGTCCACGATATCCCTGCTAGGGCCACCCACAGTCCATCTGAGCCTTGTTTAGGGCGTGTTCTTTTGGCTCAGCAGCCCTGCTAGGGTATCCACAAAACACAACAACATTTGTTGAGGTCTGTAGCAACAGATTGTACCATCCAAAAGCTCAATTCGATAGGCTGAGGAAGAGTAAAGGCTATTCTAGGCAAGTGGCAACATATCCATGTTGTTTGGGTTTTGACTATGACAGATTGGTGACAACAAGACATATGCTGGGCATTCATCTATATCAGTTGCTCTTGGTCTATGAAGTAAACTCAAACTTGATGTAATTTACACAACCATCTCATTTAGAGGTTGGATTATTATTTGTTTTGGGGTTTTATTCGTTGAAAGGTTTCCCCGTAAAAATTCTTGTGTTCCCGTGCATAATGTGTGGATTATTGTTTATCTTTACTGCTGCTACATAACTCAGATGTTTAACTACTGTTGATATACTATACAAGTTTGTTAGAAGTTGAAAAGAAGATTGTTACTGCTATTAATTTCATATACATGTTAAATATTAACATGGGATCAGAGCTGTGGATCTGAAGAGCACAGTGCTTGAGCAGACCAATATAGCCTCCATAGGACCTTGGGACAAATTGTAGACTAAGGTAGCAGACTCCTATTGGATCAAGATGGCCTCAACCACTTTTAAGCCAGAAGATAGACTTGGATCAAGATGGTCTCAACCAATTTCAACTCATGGAAGGAAAGACTTATAGCCACCTTGGAAAAAAAATGACCTTGATGACTTGCTCATCAATACTGTAAAAGAACCCACAACTAATGCAGGGAGGGCTGCATTCAAAAGGAAACAAACTAAGGCAAGAAGAATTATATATGATTCAGTCAAATAGACCTTGATGCCTGTCATGACTCATAACCCTGTTGAATGCACATCGTTAGCAGAAATCTTTTGGGCTGCTGTTTCTCTAAGTGGGAAAGGTGTGGCCTTGGGGGCAAGCAAAGAGCTAGGTGCTGTCACCTGATCCTAGCTCCTCTATTTAGGCTAACTCCTAATGAAGCCGAGGGGGGTAGTCCCTAAAAAAGGTTGTCTAAGGCCTTTTGTTTTAAAGTGTTCTTAGATGGAATATGAGAATTAGTGTTGTTTAGGAGTTTTGATATACATAAAAAAGACCAATTACGCAATCCACGTTGCTATTTGCAAAACATGATATAAATGATGAGATAGATTTTAAGACATTCACGCATATAATAACTTAAACAAATGGACAAATGGTCCAAACCAGATGATGCAAAAAATAAACAGACTAGTGCCTAAAAAATGGAGTCAAGATGCTGGAAATCTAACTCTTGTATGTTTGTGAGATCGTTTTGCAAATGTACTTGGTCAAATTTTAATGTACGTTTTATGAATGATCTTGTTAATTAGGCGAGGGGGATTTCCACTTGGAAATATAACCGAAAATATTCTAAGTGGCTTCGTTCAAGCACATGTTGGACAATCCGGTTTGCAGTTAGGCGTTCGATAACTTTCCAACTACTGCAAAACAAGGAGAGCTACCCAGCGTACCCACTAAGAGATTGGCCACTCAGAATTTTGCGCTAAATGCGGGGTGGTAAATTTTATTATGATGGCAGTTGGAATTATATCTGTGAATTAAATAGCAACAGTGCTTCTGGATATCCCGATTGGGTAGAGCATACACACTATAAAAATAAGTAAATTCCAATTTTATGGGGATAGTGAGTTGTAGATTTTATTAACAAACAAAGCTCTCCGACAAAGAGTGCTCTTGATCCACCTTATGGTTAGATTCAAGAGTCTTATCTAATCTAGAATGTAAATGCAATGCACGTGCTCTCCTACAGAGATTGCTCTTGACTTGTCTTATGACAGGTTCAAGAGTCTTTGGGTTTTTTTTAAGACTTTATTAATCAAAGAGCGAGAAATATAAGGAAATAAATGGCATGCATGCGATGAAATTAAACTAGCAATTAGTGAAAATAAGATTGTCGAAAACAATCTAAGCTAAGCAAGATAAAAAATCACACAAGACACGCTCCCCCCAAATAGGGGAAGTAAGAAAAACGTGGGAGGCTTGACCCCACTAGTCCTTTTTATTAATAAATTACAACTTTGGGAATTTAACCCTTTTGAAAAGAACTTGAAAAACTAGAAGATTGAACCAGCTTTAATAGCTTTTACAAAGGATGTATTTTTTGTTTATGCTTGTCTTTTTGGTTTTTTGAGCCTTTTCTTCAATTTCCTCAAGTCTTGTTATTTGGTTCACTTCCTCGGTCCCTGCACGAGAAAGCCAAACACTCATGCACACATTATAAAATAGATCTAATTAGATGCCAAAGAAAAATGAAATTATTCAAAGTACAAAATCACTCTTTTTTAATGCAATTTGTAGTCTTTTTTGAATGAAAACTAGATGCAAAGTAGGAAAGAGGAAGAGGGTAAAATGGAGCAAAAAGGGAGCAAAAAGAAGGCTGAAAATAATGAGAAAAAGAGGGAAAAATGGGGTGCGAACAGTAGTAAAGAAGGCTGCAAAAAAGTGAAGGAAGAGGCTGAAAATAATGGAAAAAGAGGGCAGCCAACGAAAGGAAAAGTTGGCTGCAAAAAACTGAGAAACGGGGCAGCGGACTAAGCAAAAAGAGGGCTGTAAAAATTGGTAAAAACGGGGCAGCCAACAAGGAGAAAAGTGGCTTCAAAAATTTGAAGAATAGAGGGCAGCGAAGAGTGAAGAAAGTGGGCAAAAAAGCAAGAGAAATGAAGATGTAAAACGGGGTGGAACAATGAGAAAAAATAGAGGAACAAAAGTGAGATGAAGTAGTGAGGAAGAAGATCAACGGAAGGGCAAAATAAAGAGGTAAAAGCAGAGAGTGGAAAGAAGAAGAAAGATGGATCTTGTAATCAAATGAAGTTTTAAATTTTAAGTTTATGAAGGATAGGAAAAAGCCCCTTTTTGGCTGTGTTTCTTGATTGGAAAATAAGCGCTTTGTATGCCTTGCACAGTGAAAGTGTTAGATAAAAAACTCATGCTTCATGAAGAGGTGGTTGAGCTTGATCCCCTTCTCCACCTTCGGTGATCGCTGGAACACAATTCTCAATCAACAAAACACAAGATCAAATGCCAAAATGTTTAATCAAGAAAATATCTGAAGAACAATGGTATACCTACTACTTCCTATTCAATTCAGACATTCAATATATTTTACATAGATAATCAAATTATAACGCTAAATGATTACCCTATTGTGCTAGATTTATAGCCTTCCTAAGCTAGCAATGATGAAAATCAAGCACCAAGAACCCATGCGTGGACCTCCAAAGTCACTTTATTCCATTAATTAAACAAATAAAACTGTTACAATTTGAGCAAAGGTCTCTTGCAAATTCTCCATATGCAAATGGGAAGAAGAGCCTCTTATTTATACAAAAAGGAAAGAAAATAGGGTTCAAATCCCTAAATCCGGACTAAGAGTAACACCAGAGTGAATCTCTTGATTGACTAAGCTCGACATGATGATTTGGAGTTGAATTGAGCTGCAATTGAGTTGTAACTGAGTGTTGGAGTAATGAGGGGGGGGGTGAGGTGGCCTCATCCCTCCTCGGTTTTATCACCAATCCAATAAAAACATGCCAAAAAGGAAAAACGTCCATGCATGGAGAGGGGCACAAATCCCAAGGTGAAGTTCACTGTAGCACTTTGATATTGACTCAAATCAGTCCAGACTTGATTGGAATCATCCTAGATGCTTTTTGCCGAGTTAATTAGCCCTTTATTTTATTCAATTTGACATTTTTTGGAGTTTTTTTATTATCTCCAATTTATTATTTTAATTAATATTTCTCATTTTTTGGGTTTTTTGAGAATATATTTATTTCAAGGCCAAATAATAGTCCGAAACTTAGGATAAGTGTGTCTAGGGGTTAAATGAATGTTTTGGCTTAGAAAATAAGTGTTTATTTTCCAAAAACACCCCCTGGACCATTGAAAATTTTCAATTTGTAATAGTTAAGTGGTTCGAATTTTCAATTTGTAATAATTAAGTGGTCCGGGAGAGATGTTGTTTGTCGAATGCACATCGTCAGCAGAAATCTTTTGGGCTGTTGTTTTCCTAAGCGGGAAAGGTGTGGCCTTGGGGGCAAGCAAAGAGCTAGGTGCTGTCACTTGATCCCAACTCTTTCGTTTAGGCTAACTCCTAATGAAGTCAAGGGGGTAGTCCCTAAAAAGGTTGTCGAAAGCTTTTTGTTTCAAAGTGTTCTTAGATGAATAGTGAGAATTAGTGTTGTTTAGGAGTTTTGATATACACAAAAAGACCAATTACGCAATCCACGTTACTATTTGCAAAACACGAGATGAATGATAAGACAGATATTAAGGCATCCACGCATATAATAACTTAAACAAATGGACAAATGGCCCAAACAAGATGATGCAAGAATAAACAGATTAGTTCCTAAAATGGAGTCAGGATGCTGAAAATATAAGTCTTTGATGTTTGTGAGATCGTTTTGCAAATGTACTTGGTCAAATTTTAGTGTACGTTTTATGAATGATCTTGTTGATTAGGCGAGGAGAATTATTGAAAATATTCTAAGTGGCCTTGTTCGAAGACATGTTGGACAATCCGGTTTGCAGTCAGGCGTTTGATAACTTTCCAACCACTGCGAAACAAGGAGAGCTACCCAACGTCCACAGTAAAGATTTCCCCACTTAGAATATTGCGCTCAATGCAAGGTGGTAAATTTTATTAAGTGTGAAATTGGAATTAAATAGCTATAGTGCTTCTGGGTATCCCGAACGAGTAGAGCATACACACTGTAAAATGGTAAATTCCAATTTTAGGGGATGATGAGTTGCAAATTTTATTAACAAACCAACCTCTTGATCCACCTTATGGTGAGATTCAAGAGTCTTATCTAATCTATGATGCGAATGCAATGCAAGTGCTCTCCGATAGAGAGTGCTCTTGACTTGTCTTATGACAGGTTCAAGAGTCTTTAGGTTCTTTTTAAGATAATTAATCAAAGAGCAAGAAACATGATGAAGTAAATGGCATGCATGTAATGAAATTGAATCTAACAACTAGTAGGAAATAAAACTAAGTCTAAAAGAGATCTAAACTAAGCAATGAAAAGACAAGACACCCTTCCCCCAAATACGGGAAGTAGAAAAAGTGTGGGAGGCTTAACCCCACTAGTCATTTTTTATTAATAATTACAACAAGAGGGATTTCAACCCTTGTGGAGAAAGGAAGAAATAAAACTAAATAAATAAGCCTCAAAGGCTTTAACAAGGATGCAAGCTATGCTTGATGTCTCCCTTATTGGGTTTCTGCAATTTCTATACTCTTCGAGTCCTTCCTGGTTCGCTTTTCCTCTTCAATATCTACACAAAACAAACAAGTACTCAAGCACCCATTATTTTTCAAGCACCCATTATTGTTAGACAAAAAAACTAATCTAAGTGCAAAAATAACTTTTTTTTTAATGCAAAAATTCAATGTTTTTTGAAGCAAACTAGGGAAAAAGCATGCAAAGAAAAGAGTAAAATGAAAAGCTGAATAGATGGAAAAACAGGGCAGCCAACAAAAGAGTTGGATGGCTGCAACAAAAACAAAAACAGGGCAGCCAAGTAGGAAGAAAGATGGCTGCAAATCAGAGAGGAAAAGAGGCTTGAAAAATGACAAAAAATGGTGCCGAAAAAGTGCCCAAAAGGGATTAAAATAAGTGTGAAAGAGGGTAGCCAACTAAGATGAAAGTTGGCTGCAAAATTTTGGCAAACATGACAGCCAAACAAAGGCAAGTATGGCTGCAAATAAAAGGAGAAAGAGGTCAGCGAAGAGTGGAGAAAAAGAGGGCAAAAAAACAAGGAAAAACAGGGTAAAGGCCAATAAGACAGAGAGGAAAATAGATGAGTAAAAAGACAAAAAAAAAATGAAGGCAAAGGAAGCATACCAAAAAGGGGGAAACAATCGATGAATAAGAGGGCAAAGAAAGAGAAGAAGAAGAAGGATGCGAGGATCTTCATCTTACAACCAAAGTAAAAGCTTTTTTTTTTGAAGTTTGATTAAGAGAGGTAAGGAAGAGCCCCTTTTTAGCCGTATGTTTTTGATGCCGGATTAAGTGCTTTGAAGAACCTGCATGGTGAAAGTATGAAGTTAAAAAAGCCTTGATGAGAAACCGATTGAACTTCAACCCCTCCACTCTTGGCGATTCTTGAAACCAACACAACTCAATACAAATAAAATGATCAAATGCTAGGATGTAATAGTCAAAATAGATAATGAAAGGCACTGGTATAACTGACTACTTCCTGCCCACTTCAAATATATAATGAAAATTGCATAGATAATCAAATTAAAACTTTAAATGACTATCCTATCGTGCTAGATTTATAGCTTTCATGAGCTAACATTGATCAAACATTAATTGCGCCGAGAGGCGCTCTACAGCCCAGTATGGGGGAGATCTTGTAACGTTATGTAACGTTGTAACGTTACGTAACGTTGTAATGTTACGTAACGTTACAAGATCTCCCCCATAATGGGCTATAGAGCGCCTCTCCGCAGCCACAAAAACAAAACTTTTAATTATCTTCCAAAATAAATGTCGGACACAAAAACAATATAATATGGGTGAGATGTTGTAATGTTCCTACCTAACAAAATAATAAAAAATAAATAAAAAATTTAATTATCTGCCATAAAAAAATTTCCGTGAGAAAAACACAATATAGGGGAGATGTTGTAATGTTTCTATTTAACAAAATAATAAAAAATAATAAAAATAAAAAATTGAATTATCCGCAAAAAAAATGTTGGTCATGCACATGGTTTTAAAACCATGTGCAAGGCCTCTTAAAAACCCATGGTTTTATTGTACATGGTTTAGGAGGGCCTTACAAATGGTTTTAAAGCCATGTGCAAGGCCTCCTAAACAACCCATGGTTTTGTTGTACATGGTTTAGGAGGTAGTTGCAAATGGTTTTAATACCATGTGCAAGGCCTCCTAAACAACCCATGATTTTAGGAGGGCTTTGCACATGGTTTTAAAACTATGTATGGGGGAGATGTTTTAATGTTTTTTCCTAACAAAATAAAAAATATTATATGCAGCCATAAATAGTATTAAATATTAATAATAAAAATATTATTTGTGGACCTTAAATAAAAAAATGTGCTTTTTGGTCTGAATCACATTAAAGCTGATAGTTGAGTGCAATACTTAAGAAGAGGTCTGCACCTCCAAAGATTTGATCCCTCTCGGCGCTTGATAGAGCCTGTGATTTGGATCTATGCTGGTTAAAATAAAGAGAAGGTTGAGAAACATTATCACCTTGCAAGGTGAAAACCACATGCAAATAACCCACACATAGACCTCCAAAGTCACTTTATTCCGTTATCAAATCTCGGTTACAATCTTGGCAGAGTTCTCTTGCAATTTCTCCATATGCAAATGGGAAGAAGAGACTCTTATTTATACAAAAAGAAAAGAAAAATAGGGCTTAAAACCCTAAATCCAGACTAAGAGTAACACCTGAGTGAATCTCTTGATTGACTAAGCTTGGCATGATGATTTGGAGTTGAACTGAGCTATAACTGAGTTGTAACTGAGTGTTAGAGTAATGAGGGGGGGTGAGGTGGCCTTATCCCTTGGTTATATCACCAATCCAATAAAAACTGCCAAAAAAGAAAAACGTGTCCATGCATGGAGAGGGGCACAAATCCCAAGGTGAAGTTCACTGTAGCACTTTGATACTGACTCAAATCAGTCTAGACTTGATTGGAATCATCCCAGATGCATTTTGTCGAGCTAATTAGCCCTTTATTTGATTCAATTTGGCCTTTTTTGGAGATTTTTTTTTTATTTTTTATTATTTTAATTAGTATTTCTCTTTTTTTGGGTTTTTTGAGAAAATATCAATTTCAAGGCCAAATAATAGTCTGAAACTTAGGATAAGTGTGTCTAGGGGTTAAATGAGTGTTTATTTGCCAAAAACACCCCAAGGACCACTTAATTATTACAAATTGAAAATTTTCAATTAAACCATGGTCAAAATGGTTTAATTAATTGAAAAATTTAATTAATTCTCTATAGTCAAAAAATAAAAAATCACGCCGTCCGGGAAGTTTTTTTTCGGACATTGTTTCAATGTATCTTGGGGCCTAGGAAATGACCATAGAACATACAAATATTGTCTAGTAGGTTCATATTTACTAGTTGGACACTAATAACCCCTTAAGGCCCAAAATTCAAAATCGGGCATTCCAGCTTTAGTGGAAGCAAGAAAAAACCTCGTCGATTATACTCGGCTATAGGCAAAGCATAATTGACAAGGGAAAAAACTCCCTGGAATACCTTAGTTGAAAATTACGTCTTAGAGGACCGAGCCACTCAAAACCCCTACTAACATACTTTATTACAAAAACCCCATGGGGCATGGTCATTTATGACTAGCCTAAATTGGCTAGGCAAAACATTCTAAACTTCTACTGCACTGAATATGAACATTGACCATGTTCATCAAATGGCGGCTCAACAGGAGGTTCAACTATGGTACAAAATAGTTGGTAACAAACCCCACTAAAGACAACCAAAGAATGTTTTGACACTTTGACTAATCTATATGAAAAGAAAGCACCCAGTCAGAAAAAAGTCCTGAAGAATCAACTTCATTATTTGAAGATGGAGAAGGATGAAGGGGTGGCCTCCTTCACAAAAATATATTAGGTAAGAAATCAGCTCTTAGCTATTGGTACTTTAGTAGATGATGATGATCTTGTCTAAATTGTTTTTGATGGTCTTCCTAGTTCTTGGGAAACCTTTTTGGCTGCCATAAATGGTAGGGAAGCCAAACTTTGAAAGACTATGGCATGATTTCTTGGAAGAAGAAGGTAGAATTTAAAGCTGAGCTAGTGGTGTTAAGGAAGAGAACCTTGCCCTTGCAGCCAAGACAAAGAAGTTTAAGAAATCCTTCTCTCCAAAGAAGAAAGAGAAGAAGCCTCAAGGTAAGCACCTTGCTGTATCTAAGATTGAATGTTGTAATTGTCACAAGATGGGACACTATGCCAGAGATTGTAGGCAGTCAAAGAAAAAATTCAAAAGAAGATTCCAAGCATCCACAGTAGAAGAAGAACCAAAGAGGAAGAAGAATACTAATTCCTCCACAGAAAAAGAATCAAGAAGAGAATACTACTGAATTTTTGCTCTCTCCAGATCTATCACCAATAGTGCTAACTTCTGGTTGGTGGACAGTGGAGCTTTAAGACACATGATGGGATTTTGTGAATGATGTAGGAGCATCTTGCTCTCCATCTTAATCCAAGCCCAATGTTTGGATCAGACCTAAAAGGGGTCTTCATTTCAGAATTAATAGTTCTTTGAATAAAATATTGTAAATAAACCTATGTTTATGTGCTTCTAGATGGATAATGAGTCACTAGGTGAGTGATGAGTCATTAGGTGAGTCCTATAACCAAACCCATGTCTAATGGCATCATTCGATAAATATCAAGGCTCTCATGAGCAATTCATTGAGGTTAGGTATGTTGCTAAAATTAGGTTTCAGTTGCTATGAATTAGGAGTGTGTTGAGTGTATTGTGGATTTGAACCAGAATTGGTTCATGAATCTGGTTGTATATATGTATGTAAACCTACTAGGCATAGGGGTAGCTTAGGGGGTGTAGCCAACCAATGTAAATCTGGCTATAGATGGTTGAACAATGCAAATTAGGCCAAGATAGCTGGTCGTGTTTGTACCAGACCTAAGAGGATCAGAACGCTTGTTTTGAGATAATCATGATTGTATCAGGTTTCTTATGATTGAATGAAGGAAAGATGGTTGTGCATTTCTCTATATCAATGGATGAACTATGTCTGAATTGTGATTGAAGAATAGTTCTCTCTGCGCGTATGATTCCGTGAATTGAATAATTGACGAACTATGCCCATATCGGCTAAATGTGTGTTTTTGAACAACCCAAAATTGGAGTTTCAGAGAATTGAATGTTGCAGAGCTGCGTGAAGGATGAAGCTATAAAAGTTATGGACATATCCAATGAAGGAGATCAAGTCTGGATGAAGGTTGATTGAGGTTGATTGATTGATCTTTTGATCAATCAAGTTAGCGAAGGTTAAATTGGAGGTTGAGATAGCGGCTCGAATGTGTAATGTAATTCAAGCTCGAGATAATGAGAATTATGGATTACTTGGATTTTGTCTGATTTGTATGTCTGTATGTGAGCTTGCGTGTGAAATTTATGAATGCATGTGATATTGCCAGTAAGGAGAGATCAAATTGCAGGTTCTTCCCCATCGATCACAGAATGGATCGATGGTAATCCATGGAAAGGATGATATCATGGAGGCTATGGTTTAAATCACGAACTGGTAAGTATGATGGAGACTACAGCTTAAGTCAAGGATAAAGGAAATCAAGGGTCGAGGATGATTCTGCCATGGAGTAGTGCTTGGAATGTTAACGCCTAGATTGGACCAAAAACCCATTTCAAAACCGGTTTATAAAAGTTTAGGTTCATCGTCGATTTGGGCGTGTTGAGATCAGATGGTCCAAAGGCGTTTCGTTGATTGAGTTACATGGAGGATAACGAGGAAGACTGGACGCGAAAATGGTTATGGAAATCCAGTTCACCTCTGGATTGAAGTCCACCTTTCAACCACTGTTTAGAGAAAGACTTAGCTTGGTCTGCCAAGCTTGGAAGTTCTGCTAACTCTGGATCTTGATAAATCTTGGGGTAGCGGATCAGATTGGTTTAGGCTGATTTCGATTTGCATTATTTGGTATCAGAGCATCCAAATTTAGTTTTATTGATACCCTTGGTATTGAGCTGAGATATCAGAGCATAAGTTTGACATGTTTCTATGAGTACTCATGCTAATACCATCAATTGGTATCAGAGCGGAAAAATAATTATGTGTGAAGATTATCAAAGCCTAAGCTAAAAAGGATTCTGCGTGTATTGAAGGAAATTAGAGCACAATTAGCTCTTGGAATGAGATAATGGTCTTTTTGCTTTTAGTTATGATTACAATTAACCGCGAAAAAAGAATTGTAGACAGGGGAGATGTTTCAGCCAATTATACAAGTGGAAAAATCTTAAAGGTATGGACTGATTGATGTTTTATTTAACTCTGGTTATAATAATTTGTTGAAGCAAACATGAAGGGTTTGATAGCAGCGATGACAGCTAGAGGAGATGTATCAAGGATAATTGTATTCTTGATGAAAAGTTTGTGAACTCTCAAAGAAAAGAGAAAGCAGTGGCAGAACTTAAGTATCCAACAGAACTTGGACAAGAAGGGGACAAGTTGAATGTTCTCAAAGAAGAAGTGGATTTGTAGAAGCCCAAGAGGAGCAAAGGAAGTTGCTCAAGAGGTTCTAGAAGAAAAGGAACCCTAGATACCAAAAGAACAAGCTCAAGGAGAGATAGCTTGTTGAGGTATAAGTGGCAGGTACGAAGATTTGCTGAGATGAGACTTGGGAACAGTCCACAACTGAACCAGAGGAAGCTCACAGAGAAAGAGAAAGAGGAAATGGACACAATGACTACTAAAGGTCATTGCAGAGGTTCAAAGGAAGGCCACAGCAGACATAAAGATGCTAAGGTAGAAGACATTAACAGGACGAGTCAAGAGGAGTATGATAGAGAATTAGTTGACATAGGATTGCAACTTATTCAGTTGGAGATGCTGCTACAGAAAGAGCACGAGAGGTATGGTTGGGTAATGAAGAAAAAGACAGTGAGATGGCATTCACTACAGGTGAAGCTACAAAAAAATATGTCTGCTAGATTGAAGGAAGAACTTAGGACAACTGAGTCTAAAATGGGAATTTCATATTGTGAACCTAAACAAGGTCCTTTGCTTGGAGAAGATGTGAGTGAGGATGATGAAAAGAGACTAACTGAAAGTCTCATGGATTCTGTAAAGAGTGCATATCAACTTATGGAGAAGATGTCTGTGAGGCCAAATGAGACCAAGAGGTCTTATGTTTTTGAGATTAATGTTTGTTTGTGATTACAGGTTTTGTTGCAGATGATAGGAAGTCTTTTGAAAGTGTCTTAAAAGTGGATGAAGTCCAATATGATAAAGAAGGTCTCTCAAATGAAGAAAGGTCCGAAGTATTGCAACAAAAGGAACTCATTGTTGAGTTGCTTGATGGAGGAACATAGTCAATTGGGGCTGATATGAAGATGAAGGAACAAAAATAAATGTACAAAGACATTTCTATAGGGCATAATCATAATTACATTCTAATGAAGGGAAAAGGTAAACAATCACCTTGGATTGTCATGAAGTCAGAAGAAGAAGAAGATGTGCTTTCCAAAATCATGACAACAGAATAGGAGATGAGATGGTATCCTATGAATATTGTATGCAACCTGTAGCTCAGACTGTTGGAGAAATAGATAATGGTGAAAGTTTGATGTTGTGCTTAGACCAACACAAAAGGAGAATGCTAGGAAAAATATTAACAGGGACTTCAGAGTCATGTTTTTGAAACTAATTATTGGTTTGTGTTTGCAGGTATTGAAGAAAGTGAAGGCAGATAGAAGAAGAAATCTATCATAACAAAGGAAGAGACCATATTGCCTCAAAAGGGTGATCAATACCGAGAAGAGTTTTTTGTTGCAGAGTTGGCTAATGAAGACAAAGAGAAACTTTCTAACCTCAGAAAGTATGATGAAGAGTTATAAATGCTAGGAGATTGGTTGATCAATCCAAGGATTGATAAGAATGATTGCTTAATGCTTGGTTGCAGATTTGGAAAGGAGCAGATAGAAGGTCGAAACATTGAATTGTCTTGTAAGCTAGTGGATAGCAACAGAGAGCCAAGAAAACAACAACAATTTCAGAACACGAAGATGCAAGTGTACCAGCCAAAGGATAGATTGGACATGGAGATTGAAGAAATAAGGATGATGATGGTGAAGGTGTCTTAGAGAAGGCATGAAGAAAGAACGAAGATTTACATCAGCAGAGCAAAAAGACAAAGCCACAGTAGAAGACAAATAACAGAAGAAGATTGTAGAAGCAAAGCTAGTGGAGCATTGCAGCAAAAAGTATGGAAGCCAGGAGAGTTGCAGTTAGCAACAAGACAACATAACAACCATAAAGCAGTTGGAAAGCTTCAACATAAAGTTTGGGATCCATGCATACTGAAGATTGAAGGTTATGACCAGGAGGTCACATTTATTTCTTCCTGGGGAGTTTGATGCAGGAGCATCCTGCTCTCCATCTTAATCCAAACCCAATGTTTGGATCAGACCTAGTAGGGGTCTTCATTTCCTGAATTAATAGTTCTTTGAATAAAATATTGTAAATAAACCTATGTTTTATGTGCTTCTAGATGGATAATGAGTCACTAGGTGAGTGATGAGTCATGTAGGTGAGTCTTGTAACCAATCCCATGTCTAATGGTAGCATTCAATAAATATCAAGGCTCTAATGAGTGATTCATTTAGATAGGGTTGAGTATGTTGCTAACATTAGGTTTTAGTTACTATGAATTAGGAGTGTGTTGAGTGTATTGAGGATCTGAACTAGAATTGGTTCATTAATCCGATTATATATATGTATGTAAATTTACGAGGCATAGGGGTAGCTAGGGGGTGTAGCCAACCAATGTAAATTTGATTATAGATGGCCGAACAATGTAAATCAGGCCAAGATAGCGGCTGTGTTTGTACCAGGACTAAGAGGATTAGAACACAGGTTCTGAGATAATTGTGATTGTATCAGGTTTCTTATGATTGAATGATGGAAAGATGGTTGTGCATGTCTCTATATCAATGGATGAACTATGTTTGACTTGTGATTGAAGAATAGTTCTCTCTGCGCATATGATTCTGTGAATTAAATAATTGATGAACTATGCCCATGCAGGCTAAATGTGTGTCTGAACAACCCAAATTGGAGTTTCAGAGAATTGAATGTTGCAGAGCTAGATGAAGGATGAAGCTATAGAAGTTATGGACATATCCAGTGAAGGAGATGAAGTCTGGATGAAGGTTGATTGAGGTTGATTGATCGATCTTCTGATCAATCAAGTTAGCGAAGGTTAAGTTGGAAGTTGATATAGCGGTTTGAATGTGTAATGTAATTCGAGCTCAAGATAATGAGAATTATGGATTACTTGGATTTTGTCTGATTTGTGTCTGTATGTGAGCTTGCGTGTGAAATTTATGAATGCATGTGATATTGTCAGTAAGGAGAGATCGAATTGCAGGTTCTTCACCATCGTTCACAGAATGGATCGATGGCGATCCATGGAAAGCTCCATATCATGAAGGCTATGGTTTAAATCACGAACTGGTAAGTATGATGGAGACTACAACATAGGTTGAGGATAAAGGAAATCAAGGGTTGAGGATGATTCTGCCATGAGAAGTGCTTGGAATGTTAACGCCTAGACTGGACCTGAAACCCCTTTCCAAACTTGTTTATAAAAGTTCATCTTCACTGTCGTTTTGTGCGTGTTGAGATTGCATGGTCTTGAGGCGTTTTGTTGATTGAGTTGCATGGGGGATAACGAGGAAGATTGGACGCGAAAATGGTTATGGAAATCCAGTTCACCTCTGGATTGAAGTTCGCCTTTCAACGACTGTTTGGAGAAAGACTTAGTTGGGTCTGCCAAGCTTGGAGGTTCTGCTAACTTTAGATCCTGATAAATCCTGGGGTAGCGGATCAGATTGGTTTAAGCTGATTCCAATCTGCATCAATGAAGCTCTTACCGACTACAGAAAGAAGAAGTTCACTACTCGAGTAGAACTTGGTGATGATACCACCTATGAAATCGAACGAGTTGGTTCAACATCAATTAAACTTGATTCTGGAACTATTCTACATATTGAGGACATACTATATGTCCTTGGCTTGAAAAAGTATCTCCTCTCAGTTGTTGGATTACAATATAAAGGCTACAGAGTAGTCTTAGAAAGGTTTGCCTATGGTCAAAGAACGAAAAACTGATTTTAGCTGAGATGATTGGGGTTCGAGAGGGATGCCTCTACAAGGCATCCAGACATTCCACTTAGGCATTGGTTCACAACACAATCAATCCATGTGAATTATGGCATCGAAGCCTTGGACACCTTCATTATAAATCTCTCCTTGGTCTTGGAAAGATGGTAACATGTATGCCTGAGTTTCCTTATGAACATGATGGTATTTGTAAAGGCTGTGCCTTAGGTAAGAATATCAAGAAATCATTCTTTAAGAGTAATAGTAGATTTGAAGGGACTTTGGACATAATTCACTCAGACATATGTGGACCTATGACTAAATGATTGCTTATACTATGTGTTGCTTATAGATGATTACTCTCGCAATCTTGGATTTACTTCCTAAAGGTTAAAAGTGAAACTTTTGATAAGTTCAAAGAGTTCAAGGCTTTGATTGAAAATCAGACAAGAAGACACATCTGTACCTTAAGATCAGACAATAGAGGCGAGTTTGAATCTAACGAGTTTGATAATTTTTTTCGAGAAGCAGGAATCGAGAGGGAGCTAACTATGCCATACAACCCTCAATAGAATGGAGTTGCAGAGAGGAAGAACATGACAATTTGTGAAGCTGCCAAAGCCATGTTGTGTGATCTTGATCTTCCTTTATCTCTTTGGGCTGATGCCGATATTGCTGTCTACATTTAGAATAGATGTCCTTATAACACATGCGATTGAAAAATAGAAATAGACACTTCTGAAAAACAACTTGAAAATGTTTGTTGTTGAGTTGGAACAAAATTTTCAAAACCACTTATTTATAATTTTTGAGTAATAGGATTTCATTTTTTTTTGGGTCAAACGAATTACCGTTCATTGGGATATGCTATTTTGGGGGTAAGGACTCTAGAAGAAGTATTCATAGGTAAGAAACCCGCAGTTGATCACATGAGGATCTTTGGCACTCCAGTTCATATTCATGTGCCAAAAGAAAAGAGATCAAAGCTAGAACCATCCAGAAAGAAAGGGACATTTGTTGGTTACCGCGAGAACTCAAAAGCTTATCGCATCAATGTGCCTGGCCAAAGGTACATTGAGGTTAGTAGAGATGTGATATTTCAAACAGTGCGATAGAGGTCTCGACCCACTCAAACAAAGTCACAACTTTCTCTAGCAGATCCAAACAAATCACAACCTTCTCTAGGCGGTCACAATTGCCTACAATAGCTCTCACGGGGCCCCAAGTAGGCTAGGAAAAAGGTCACGGTAGCTTTAACAGGTTGAGCAGAGGTCACAACGACCAACAACAAACTGAGCAAAAGGCCATGACAACCCTAATAGGCTGAGTGGTGGTTAGTGCAGTCCTAACAGGCTGAGTAGGAGTCACGACAATCCTAATAGGTTGAGCAAACGTCATGGAAGCCAACCAACATGCTGAGAAAATGTCACGACAACCCTAACAGGTTGAACAGGGGTCACGACAGCCCTAGTAGGCTGAGCAAAGGTCACGACAGCCAACCACCAGGTTGAGAAAAGCTCAGGACAACCCTAACAGGTTGAGTAGGGGTCACGACAACCAACCAACAACAACAAAATCCTAGACGTTAATCCAAATAGCAACAACAAACCCTAGACATCAAGCCAAAGAGCAACAACAAACCCTAGACGTCAAGCCAAAGAGCAACAACAAACCCTAGAATAATCATTGAATCAGATCTCCAATTTTCTCTTTTCAAGACACACCCAAAATGAATACTAGGACTTGAATTTATAATCTTGACATGTCTTTTAGAAGGGTCATCCTTCTAACCCTAGCTTTTAGGAGTGTTACCAAAAATAACATAAAATAATGTCAAGTTGATATGGATAGGGTACCAAGTTTAAGACGTCATAACAATAAAAGTAAGTCATCATAACAAAAGGATCAAGGTACCCACATTAGGAGAGAGCACTAGCATAAGGACCAACAAGGGGTCAAGACAAGAGCATAGGTCAACAAATGGGGTCACAACAAAGTGGGAAGACAACCCTTTCACCCACAAGACCAAGGTGTACCATAAAGGTGGGGAAACAACCCTTTTAGCCCCAAGACTAGGGTGTGCCATCAAGGTGGGAAAACAACCCTTTTATCTTTCTCTTTGAAGGTATATTGTCCACACGTGTTCCATACAATAACTTCAAGTTTTTATCATCACCATATAAGGAAGGTCCAAACTGGATGATGTGATCCTCTGGTCCTCCAGGATGCTCCTAAAGGTCAAGTGCTTGTGACATCATCAAGGGGTGGCCACTCCCTTGAGAAACAACCTAGCTTAACCAATTAGGACAGGAGGGCATCACACAACATCACCTTGGTGAACTAACCAAGATCCATTTAGTTAATTGACCAGGTATGTACCTGCAATAACTGCTTGGTCCCATACCAAGAATATGCCTTGTCCCAGACCAGGAAGTCTCTATCTCAACCTGCAGGATCTGCGTGTTCCTCGTGACCAATAAATTTTCTAGTCCCAGACCAGAATACCCTAGAGACATATAGGGGCCCTAGCCATATGCTAAGGACTTTGCCATGGCATCAACTTGCTTGGTCTCAGACCAAGAACCCGAGGGGATTGCTGGGGGCCCTAGGGCACCTTCTAGGGACTTACTCTGCTTGGTTAATTGACAAGGAACCCTAGTTAATTGACGAGAGTGCCATCCTCCTTGAAAATGGGTCTCGCAACTGCATTATCTTTAACCCTCCCTCTCAGTAATATAGGCATTCTCAACAACACTAAGCTTGTCTCGGAAGTACCTAGGCTTTGTCGTGGACAAAGGCTTAGTCAACACATCACTAATCTCTTTAGCTCACAAAACATAGTGAAGTCTCTGCACCATGTCCTTGATATGGTGATACTTCCTCTCAATGTGTCTCGACCTATTATAGAAAACACGATTTTTTGAGAGCTTCAAACAACTCTAAATGTTAGCATGGAACTTGATCTTATAGATCCACTTAGAAGTTATAATTGACTTTCCTTGTTGTCTGAGAATCTCCTTACACACATCATTATCCATTATCAACTGGATGTCTTTTATCATAGCACCTTTCCAAACCTGATGTTTGGATGCCTCCTCATAAATTGAGGATTCTGAATCAGTGACATGGCTAACACTGGAGCACCCTTGAAACCTTTCAATAGGCTTCTCAACGAGATCAACTGAAGGCTTCTTGACCTTCTCCCCTTGCTTCTCTGAACGAGAAGTCTCATAGACTTCCATGTCTGAGTCACTGGAAGACTTCGTGGAGTGATGGAAGTTCACATCTTTACTTTTTGTTTTTGCAATCCCACTTTATTGGGGATTGAAGAGCATAATTGGCTCCCTCTTGATCTCTGAATTTGACAAGGGTTATGAACTAGAGCTTTAATAACATGTCTTGAAACTTTGTAGAGGTTACCTTCACAGACTCCAATCACAATGGTTGAGCTCATATTTCCACCCTTAGGCCATACCAAGGCCTTTCTTTTTGAGTAGGCTACAGAGAACCCCTTGTCTTTTGAAACTGCCATTGAAAAAACATTCTTCTTTAAACCAGGAACATACAAAATTTCCTCAACATGAGTCACCGTACTTGAATCAAGCTGAAGGGTAATTGAACCAACTCCATTTATTGCATAGGTACCTCCATCTCCCAGTTCCACTCTCTTATTGAACTTCTTGGCCTTGTAATCTGCAAGAGCCTTCTTGAGTCAAGTCATATGCTTGGTGGCTCCACTATCTATCCACTAGGAATCTACTAAGTTGGAGATGGAACCTGAGAGTGCTGAAACCAAGTAGTAATCTTTTCTTTGATATTGATCCTTGGTCTCAGCCTTTGTTTTCTTTTGTTGAGGCTCTTCTCCTTTTGTAGTGGCCGAGGCATGATACTTCCTTCTATGCCATTTCTTGTTAGGTGGTTTTTTACAATCTCTTGCATAAAGACCAAGTTGCTTACAATTATAACACTTAACCTTTCATTTATGAAAATACTTGCCATGAGGTCCCTTACCATTGTCCTTGTGTTGAGGGAACCTTTTTCCCTTCTTTATCTTGGCAGCTAGGGCATGATCTTTTTCAGTTGGAGGCTAATATCTACTCTGGATTCTACTTTCTTCTAAACAACCATGCCATAATCTATCAAAGCTTGGTTGGACCGCACTTCCATTTACTCTTGCCAAAAATGTCTCCCAGGGTGCAAGAATACCATCGAATAATGTCTGGACCAGATCATCATCTTCTACTTTATCTCCAATGGCCACGAGTTGATCTCTTATTTGAGAGATCTTGGAGAAGGTGGCAACTGTCACATCCTTCTCCATCTTAAGTGATCGAAGTTGTTTTTTCAAAGCCTCCTTTGAGTAGGGGCTTTCTTCTCATAAAGATTTGCCACAACATCAAAGCATTCTTTAGCTGTCCTTAGAGGAGCTATTACAGGCATCAAGTTGTCTTTAACTAAGTCAAAGATGACTTTCTTTTCCTTGACTTGCTACTTCTTGAATGTGGCTTTTCCTTGCGCTGTTGTGGGCTCATCCACAACTCTAGTAACAAAATCATCTAGATCATCCTCTTCTAGGATATCCAAAACCCTAGCCTTCCATGCATTAAAGTTTGAGGCTCCTTCAAGCCTATCTTCTAACTTGACTGAAGTAGAAGCCATCTTCAAACCCTTACTGACAACTTTATGAGTTTTGCCAAGTAACTCCTGCAATCAAGTTGATTAAAGCACAAACCCTTACCTAGGATATATGTAGATTTTGTTAGCCTGCAAAACAAAGTTAGCTACAACCCTTGAGCTTTGATACCATGTTAAAAATTAGGGTTAGGTTAGGGTTTGGAGCAAAAAATTAAAAAATTATTCTTTAATGCAAAAAATAAATTTCTAAACCAGTACAAAAACAAAATAGTATAGCTATGACAAGGCAAGATAAATTTAAAACATAATTTTCATCTCTTTCAACTTTAACACTCCTAAAGGTCCTTGTGTTAAAGTTGAAACATACAAGAACAATAACCAGTACAACAACAGTGTCAGTAAAACTATTAAGGCAAAATTATAACAACAATAGTAGTATAGAGAAAGCAAATTAGATAACTTACTAGAGGGGTTGAGAACTTTCTTATGCTCAAATATAATTTTAGAGTAGACCTTGTCTCTTAGGAGACAAGTCACTAAAGGAACGATGGACATACTCGAGAGAGAGAATAAGTTAAAGTGTTGTAGGATTAGATACGAGCAGTTGCAGTCAAGACATTCTAGTCAACATGTGTGGAAAGCCCAGTACGATAGCAACAAACCAAGAAACAACAGTCCATAAAAGTAAAAGGTAATGATGACAATCCACACATAGAGTAGAACTTAGATTGCAGCCCATACAAAGCTCGTGGCTCCTTAAGTTCTTAAACACAACTCAACACCCTCAAAGAGTGTAGCAAAGGTCTTGACCCACTCAAACAAAGTCACAACGTCCTCTAGCAGACCCAAACAAGTCACAACCTTCTCTAGTAGGTCACAACTGCCTACAACAACCCTCATGGGACCTCAAGCAGGCTGAGAAAAAGGTCACGACATCCCTAACAGGCTGAGCAGAGGTCACGACAATCAACAACAGGTTGAGCAAAAGGTCATGGAAACCCTAACAGTCTGAGCAGGGGTAACGACAACCAACCAATAGGCTGAGAAAAGTCACGACAACCCTAATAGGTTGAGCAACTGTCACGACAACCCTAGCAGGTTGAGTAGTGGTCACGACAACCAACTAACGGGCTGAGAAAAGGTCACGACAACCCTAACAGGTTAAGCAGGGGTAATGACAACCCTAGCGAGCTGAGTAGAGTTCACGACAACCAACCAACAGGATGGGAAAAGGTCACGATAGCCCTAACAGGCTGAGCAGTGGTCACGACAGCCAACCAACAACAACAAAACCCTAGACGTTAATCCAAAGAGCAACAACAAACCCTAGAAGTCAAGCTAAAGAGCAACAACGATCCCTAGACTTCAAGCCAAGGAGTAGCAGCAAAGCCTAGAACAATCATTGAATCAGATCTCCAGGTTTCTCTTTTCAAGACACCCAAAATGAATACTAGGACTTGAATTTATAATCTTGACATGTCTTCTAGAAGGGTCATTCTTCTAACCCTAGCTCTTAGGAGTGTTACAAAAAATAACATAAAATAATGTTAAGTTGACTTAGGACAGGGTACCAAGGTTAAGCTGTCATCACAATAAAAGTAAGTCATCATAACAAAAGGATCAAGGTACCACACTAGGATGGGGCACTAGCATAAGGACCAACAAGGAGTCAACACAAGATCATAGGTCAACAAGAGGGGTCACAACAAAGTCAAAAGACAACCCTTTCACCCATAAGACCTAGGTGTACCATTAAGGTGGGGAAACAACCCATTTACCCACAAGACCAAGATGTACCATCAAGGTGGGGAAACAACCCTTTTATCTTTCTCTCTCATGGTATATTGTCCACACGTGTTCCATACAAAAACTGTAAGTTTTTATCATCACCATATAAGGAAGGTCCAAATTGGATGATGTGATCCTCTGGTCCTCTAGACAGTTCCTAAATGTCAAGTGCTAGTGACATCATCAAGGGATGGCAAGTCCCTTGAGAAACCACCTAGCTTAACCATTTAGGAGAGGAGGGCATCACACATCATCATCTTGGTCAACTGACCAAGATCCACGTGGTTAACTGACCAAGTATGTACTTGCAAGAACTGCTTAGTCCCAGACCAAGAATCTGCTTGGTCTCAGACTAGGAAGTGTCTATCTCAACCTACAAGATCCGCTTGGTCTCAGACTAGGAAATGTCTATTTCAACGTGCAGGATCTGCTTGGTCCTCATGACTAAGAAACTGTTTGGTCCTAGACTAGAATACCCTAGAGACATGTAGCAGCCCTAGCCATATGCTAGGGTCTTTGCCATGGCATTAACCTGTTTGGTCCCAGACCAAGAACCCTAGGAGATTGCTGGGGGCCCTAGTGAACCTTTTAGGGACTTAATTTGCCTGGCTCACTGACCAGGAACCCTAGTTAACTGACTAGGGTGCCATCCTCCCTAAGAATAGGTCTCGCAGCTGCATTATCCTTAACACACAAAGGCCTACTAAGCTAGATCAATCCACAACTACTATAAATGAAACATGATTAGTCAGATATTACCTCAGAACATCAACAACAAGCACATCAAATGGGACAGTTGCACAACATATTGCTTCCAAAGCCTTTCAATATTATTCCAAAGATAATCAAAATGAGTTACAAGATAAAAGGTTCAATGCTTCCAGCTGAAATGAGTGAAGAATCTTTGCTTAAATAGAAAAATTGAGACCAAGAGGGGGCACTTGCTAAGAGAGACTTTCCAAATGGTAGAGAAAAAACAAATTGCTTTGGAATGATTTGTGGAACTAGAATGGAGATATTCCAAAAGCAAAAATGTGACCTCTTAAAAATCAGCGTTCTTTATGACAGACGACCACTCAAAATCCAGCTTGCTTTAGAGAGATGCGCCTCCCTTTTAGAGAAAAGTGTTTTGCTTTGTCTTAACTGAGAGTAGCAGTATTTAGTTTGAAAAAGACTTGGAAAGGTTGCCGCTTTACTTCGCCAATTAATAAAACATGTTTCCCACATGTTTCCTTCATTTTATGAGATGCTGAGTTTTTTTTATTTTCTCCATTTTTTGGCCTTTTTAATTCAATTTTTGAGAAAAATTAAAAATAAGTGATAAATAATCACTAATTTTAATTTTTAAGTGGGTCTATGGGTAAAGTGGGTGCTCTAGGTTAGAAAAGGAGCATCTCCATGGTGAAAACACATTCCTAACGCCACTTTTATGACTTAGTGAAAACACATTCCTAATGCCACTTTTATGACTTAGTGAATATTTTTAATTAAAACATGTTTGCTTTTTACAAAAAAAATTAAAAATTACCGAAACACTAAAAACACGTAGGGGGGCTTAGTATATCTTCTTATGACTAAAAAATAATGATTAACATGTAATATACATTGACACCTAGGTTTTAATGAGCTCCTAAGGCCTATCCACCGAGACACTTACTCTAGCTTTGGAGGAGCGAGTGAAAAACTCAAAAAATATAAGTCATTAAAAAACGACATATAATTTTCAAGGAAAAAACACCCTAGAGTAAAGTATTGATGACCAAGTCCTAGGAAAACCAAACCTTTTACATAAGTTCATCATGCTAAGTCATTTATTACAATTCCCCGCAGGGTATGAACATGTAAAAAACAAAAACAAAAATGGGCCACTGATTGGACTGATGGACGTCGGGACACTAATGATGAAAGATTGGATTGTTCAAGTCTTTGGCAGGTTACTGGAAATCCACCTAAGTGCAACTTAGTGGATAACACAGGGCGTTTATGGGCGGCACTGTACTGAACCAACCGGTTCAGTATTGAACCGGCCATCTTTAGTCCTAAACATTGACCTGGACTGAAAACTGCCCAAAACCAGCCGGACCAGCTGGTTTTGCCGATTCTGGTTTGGTTTGATAACACTGGCAAACAACCAAACACTTTGAAATTTGTTACCTTTGGTTTCTTTCTTGACCAAGTTTGCTAAGGAGTCTTCTCACAAACTGTTTGTGGGACTTTTATTCAACAAGAATACTGCTGTCTGTAGTGTTTCAAAGCAAATTAATCATTTAGATGATGCCCTTTCATCATGCATCTAGCCATCTCCATGATGGACTGATTCTTTTGCTCTGTCTGTATTGCTTCAAACCAAAATTAATCACTTAGATGATGTCCTTTCATCATGCATATAGCCATCTCCATGATGGACTGATTCTTTTGCTCTGCTACACCATTTTGTTGTGGAATATTTGCAACAAAATTGGTCTTTGAATACCATGATGATGGCAAAAATTACAAAATGCATGCAATTCATACTCACCTCCTTGATAACTCCTAAACACTGTAATGTGTCAACCATAGCCTTGAGTTTCTTAAGAGTTCCAAAGACATCAGATTTATACTTCAAAAAATATACCCATATTTTTTTAGAAAAGTCATCAGTAAACATTATCAAGTACTTAGCTCATCTTATGGATTCTATTCTCGTAGGGACACAAACATCACTATGAATTAAGCCATGTACTTGTGTGGCTCATTTTTCTGAATTTGAACATGTCAAAAAAGCTTCTAGTTTATTGGGAAGATTGTCATACCTGAACATATCCTTTCTCTGCGCTCCTTTAGCAATGATTTTATTGATACAATACTTAAACCGGCACTGTTTCTCATAAAGAATAATGGTAAAATATTCATAAGTAATATTACCAACAGAAAGTAGGTAAATTTTGCTCAGTTAAATCGACAGTTACCTGTGGACTTTCATTTAGTAGTCATATGGTTCAGTTATGGGTGAATTTGTAATTCTTAACAAAAATATGCCCCTACGATTTCTAAAGTAATCTTTTATAATATATATATATATTTGCCCTCTAATTTTTAAATTTTCTTGTTAAAAAATATTGTATATAATTGCCTCCATTTGAGGGTTTCAATGAGGGTCTTTCGCTACTTGTTTCTATCCCAATTGTGTGTGCCAAACTTAGATTTAACACCATTCTTTGACACAGCAAGTTCCTTTATTCTAATTAGGAGCTGGTCATTTAATCTGTTTATTATAGCATAATGTAAATGTCATTTCTTCTTATTATGTATGACTTATTTCATACTTTATTACATTACATTATATCATTACTCCTAGATACATCACAATTATTATTGTCCTTAGATAAAATAAACATTGCAATGTCTAACACTAGAAGCATAAGCTGCAGTTGTTTCTTCCTGCTTCTCCTTTCTGTTGTTTTCTTCTCAAAGGCTGATTTACATGTATGTTGAAGAATTGCAGATTTAGATTTTTGAGTTCTGTGAGAACTTGAGATGCTAATAATTCTGTGTCAAGGACATAGTTAACCTGTTTGTCTTGTTGATTTTTTTGAGCAGCATCGAGAGCCATTCTCTTCGAAGAATGGGGACACCTGGTTTGGGACCACGATGTAGACTCAACCCAGTGTTGAGTGACCATTCTGTTGAATGGTAGATATCTGGTCTAGGACCATGATATAGACCCAGCTCTGCCCTGGGTAGACTCAACCCAGTGTTGAGTGACCATTCTGTTGAATGGTAGACATCTGGTCCGGGATCACGATGTGGACCAGTCTAGTACTGGTAGACTCAACTTAGTTCTGAGTAGCCATTCTCTTGGCGAATGGAGGCACCTGGTCTGTTACCAGGAAGGCACTTTAAGCCCTAGACTGGGTCTAGGCACGTGTGGCAGTCTGACCCTTGATCTATGGGCTTTTTGTACTTCTCCAAGGATTAGCTACCCTTGGTTAAGTTACCCTAGTACCTGATCTTGGTGTCACACAGTGTGAGATAAAAGCATTAGTAACTCTCTTGGTTTATGATGATGTACTTTGAATGGAATTAAAAAGACCACAGGACACTTGAAAAATGACCACATGTAAAAGTAAAAAATACATAAGTACTTTTTGACCACAGGAAAAGGGCCACACGTTAAAGTAAAAAATACATAAGTATTTTTTGACCACAGCTAAAAGTAAAAAATACATAAATATTTTTGGACCACAGGAAAAGGACCATAGGTTAAAGTCAAAGTTACATAAGGACTTTTGGTAAAAGTCAAAAATACATAAATGAGGAGTAAGCTATGTACCCGACGATTTGCACTTGGGCCTACCTAATGCCGTCGAGTGATAGCTTACTCCGTTACCTTCTATCGTCTTGAATGCACCCGGAAAATAGTTGTAGAAGATGAATGTTAGCTGTAGAAGATGAATATTGGCTTGCTGACTTTGATAATTCAGAGTTGCAAGAACTGATGCCGTGAGGAATTATACCAAAACGTTCTTAGCAAAGCCTCGGGTTATTATTCGACAAAGCCCCGGGATGATAAATTATTATTTTTGAACTCCTGTCGAGGCAGCACCGATGCCGGCGTATAGAGTCTCAGTGACTCGTTCAGCATCATTCCCAACTACATGGATGCAATAATTCAAACACATTTAAAACTTAATGCAGATTCTGTGCAAAATTACATTGACATAACTATAATGTACAGATCCATGGAGAGTGTATATAAATCTGTGCTATATTAGGTTATAATGTGGTTAGGAAGAAGTTGAGGTAGATTGCAAGTCCATTACTTTGCCCAACCTACACGACGGCACTTTGAAGTCCAAATTCTGTCGCCCTGATATGATCTCCAGCAACGTCATGCCAAAGCTATAGACATCGGCCTTGGCAGTAATGGACATCCCGGAAATCCATTCCGACGTGAAGTATACTCTCGTGCCTCTCATGGTAGTCAAGAGGTGGTTAAAATCTCTGCCAACCAGTTTAGCCAAACCGAAATCGGAGACTTTGGGGCAAAAATTGGTGTCTAGGAGAATGTTCTTAGGCTTTATATCGTAGTTTAGCCATCCAAGCTTGCAAAGATTCCCTCTTTGAATTCATTGTTTCTCAATGGAAATAATTTCTCAGGCACAGTGGTTTTTCCAAAAGATTGGGAAGGCGTCTGGCTTTGTGGAATAATAACCCGGGGCTTTGCTACGAAGGTTTTGGTATAATTACTCATGGCATTAGTTCTTGCAATCTGAATTATCAAAGGCAGCAAGCCAACATTCCTCTTCTACAGCTAACATTCATCTTCTACAGCTACTTCCCTGGTGTATTCAGGACGACTGACTGAAGGGTAACGAAGTAAGTTATCACTCAACAGTGTTGTGTGGGCCCCGGTGCAGATGGTCGGGTAGATAGATTACTCCCATAAATGACCTTTTAGACTACTGAAAGGTAAGAAGGTGAAAGTGAAATTAGGACAAGAATAAAATATTATTATTTTATCTTTCCTAATTTTGGCCCACTTACAGGTGAATGAAGATTATAAAAGAAGATCAAGTCTTTTCATTATTACATACACTCTCTTGCTCTCACAGGTGAAGCTGCTCTTACTGAAGAATTCACTGAAGTTTGTCTTTATGGTTTCTGCCCTAGCTAGGGCATCCATCTATTTTCTGTTTTACCCTCAGCCAGGGTTTGTCTCCTTCATCCACAAACAGCAGCAGCTTCTCTCTCTTTCTTTTATGAGATAGGGTTTCATGGTTCACCAAAACCCTCACATCTTCTTCAGATCTCCACCACGGTCCACGGATGCTCAAACTATTTCTGGGCAGTGATTATTTTGTTTCCTGGCAGCCTGTAAATTCCGGACAGACCTGTCATAACTTTCTGGGCAGATCTGATATATTTCTGGGCAGTGATTATTTTGTTTCCGGGCAGCCTGTAAATTCCGGACAGACCTGTCATAACTTTCTGGGCAGATCTGATATATTTCTGGGCAGTGTTTATTTTGTTTCCGGGCAGCCTGTAAATTCCAGGCAGACCTGTCATAACTTTCTGGGCAGATCTGCTATATATCTGGGCAGTGATTTTTTGTTTCCGGGCAGGCCCTAACTTTCTGGGCAGACTGATAAATTCGGACAGACTATTTTTTTTGGACAGTTTTGGATTATCTCTGAGCAGATCTGGAAATTTGGGGATCTAGGGTTAGAAACCCTTGTTCTGATTTTCACTGAGAAAATTTTACTGTAAGTGTGGATAAACACAGATTTGGGTTTGAGAAACTTTTTGAAGAATTTCCTGAGTCATCTCATTTACGAGATGAGCTACTAATGCTTTTTGGGGTTTTTGTCTTTTGAAGGTTTTCCCAGTGAAAAACTCTTCTGTCCATTGTGCTGATGTGATGAATGTTATTTTACTGCACTTGTTATCTGTTTAAGATAATCTGCAAAATTTTTAAGTATTTCTGCTAATGCTAAAATTCAACATCTCTGTGGAGTAGCAACTAGTTCATTAAGTAAGATAACAAGATAACAAGAGATTGTCTGAAGTATTTCCTTTCAGACAATCTCCTAGTGTCATTTATAAGAAGCAGATCTATAATTAATGTCCAGAACTGTGTTTATATGTTCACCATGTCACAGATATTTCTGTGTGAAGGACTTAGGAATGTTGGCATGACCAGAGCTTATCAGGCAACATCCTAAGACTATTTACGAGAAACATAGGACTCCAATTGGTTCTAGTTTGTGATTTGTTAATGTCCAGAACTGTGGTTATCTTATTGTTGTATATACCCATAGACGTGTTTTATGTACACAGATATTGGTATGTGAAAGATTCATGCCCATCCTTTGCCCTGTAAAAGAGGTTATAGGCTTAACCTAGGCTTTATTGTATTCTTTATTTTCTTTACTGCTATTAGATGTAGTGCTGGATCCCTTTCTTGTATAAAGCTTTCAAAATAAATTAATCTTTGCTAACAACGAGGAAATATTTTCTGTTGCAGGTGGATTCAATTTTGGACAAAGAAACATGTACAGTTGAAGACCTCTTTGATGAGGAGGAAATTATTCAAGAATGCAAGACTATCAACAATCGCCTTATTAATTTGTATGTTCATGAAACCTGATATTCAAATGGAAATATTTACTTTGCTTTATTATAATATTATTGTCGATATGTTTCTCTGTTCAATGTTTTGTAATGCCATTGATACATTCCGTTGCTGTACATGTGCTTGTTAATAGATATATAAGCATTGCTGTACAACTTGCTCAAATTCCATGTTACACTGTACACATAAGACTGGAACAGCCACTGTCCAGCTTTAGCCACCCACAACTCATGAAGACACACAGCTATGTTTATGGGGCGCCATGTATGCAAACCAACTTAAGCGACATGAAAGTGTGATGATTGAGTTCAGATTTTTACCTGCAATAAGAAAGCTCATAGCCACCAAAACCTTTCGTTAAGTCCTTACACCACTGGTCAATATCACATGGTTAGCCCATTCCATACAAACAGATTACATGCATGTGATTCCACCAGTGACCATATAACAATGTGCACAAGGTAAGACTCTTAATCAGAAAACATCAAGAATTTAGGATTTGCACATATTAGGCATCGTCCATCCCTCCTACTGAGATTTACTTTTATGGTTTACCTTGAGATGTTGTCAACACAGATAATGAGATCAATATTAAATCCTTGTAACCAGGTGTAGGTGATTCACAATAAGAATCTGGCCGATGTAATTCATCAACAGGGATGTGTACCCTAATCCTTTTCATATGATATTTATTTTGTTGTTTGTTATTATATATATAATAAGAAA
>LPNX010793833.1:66588-112637 GCA_001517045.1 Pseudotsuga menziesii | reverse complement strand
TATTAAAAAGTACACTTTATGACTTAAAGTCACTTTAAAAACATATTAAAGTGAAACTCACTTTTAAAACATAAAGTCACATCAAAAAGGTACTTTAATATAAAATACATTACTAAAGTCACTTTTCGAATATAAATGAGACTCCATACTTAATCACCCCTGCACCTAGGCACCTGATGCAGGAGTGCCACTGAGCTATCAAAAACTAACATGTGGAACCAGTTCAACTGAGTGGCCATTCTGTTGAATGGAGACATTTGGTTAGGGACCAGTATGTGGAACCAATCCAACACCGGGGGACTTGGCCTAGAGCTAAGTGGCCATTCTGTTGAATGGAGACATCTGGTTAGGGACCAGGATGTGGAACCAATCCAGCATTGGGGGACTCGACCTAAAGCTGAGTGGCCATTCTTTGAATGGAGGCACCTGGTCTGTTACCATGATATCACTATAAGTCCTAGACCGGGTTTGGGCATGTGAGGCGCTCTGACCCTCGATTTGTGGGCTTTGTGATCTTCTCCAAGGCTTAGCTACCCTTGGTTAAGACACCTAGTACCTGATCTTGGTGTCACAAGGAGTGTGAGATAAAAGCATTAGTAATTCTCTATTTATGATGATGTACTTTGAGTTGGGATGAAGGACTCCTATGACCACTTGCATTGATCACAGGGCACTTGAAGAAGGCTAAAAGTTAAAAGTCAAAAATACATAAGGACCCTTGGACCATCAAGGAGTCAAAGTGAAAATACATAAAAGGGCATTAGTACCTTAAAGTACAAGTCAAAAGGTAGAAGAATAAAATTCACATTATTTATTCTTTTGAGTTTTGGTCCACTTCCAGGTGACTTAAGGCTATAAAAGAAGATCAAATCAAATTCATTTTTACACCTACTAGCTCATCATTTATAGTTGCTCCAAAGGAAGAATTTTGCTGGTCACTGAAGAGGAGTTCTTGACTTGGTTTATGCCCTAGCATGGAGGCCTTCTAGCTAGGGTATCTATCTCATCTCTACAGCCTAACCCTAATTCAGCTAGGGTCCTCTTTCTATCAATCTTATCCATTAAACCCCAAGCTAGGGTTTTATCTCCAGTAAGCAACAACAGATCTAGGGTTTTCACCCTAGCATCCTCAACCATCACAAGCAGTAGCTTAATCCTCACGGGCAACAAGAAAACCCTCACGCATCAACCTTCATGACTTCATGGGCACAGCTAGGGCTTGGGCAGCCTGAATTTATCCTCGGGCAACCTTGCTTCACCCTCAGGAAACCCTCACAACATTCGAGCAGGCCGGATCTGCACTCGGGCAACCCACACAGGGGTCAGGTATGTACAACATATTCCGACAGCAGGAAGAACACAATCGAGGGAGCTGGATTTGATCTCGGGCAGCCTTCAGCAGGCCCAAACCATCACGGGTCGGGCAACTCTCAGTAGGTTTGGGCAGGTTTGTTTTGGATCTGGGCAGCCTTGTATTGGATTAGGGAAAAACAGGTCTAAACTCGGGCTGGTGTTGATAGGTTTGGGAAGTACCACAGACTTCAGGTAGGAGGACAGGGTTTACATGCAGCCTGTTTGGACTCTCAGCCAGTAGTAAACCCTCACGGGAAGACTGCTCACAGGTTGCTGTACATTACGGGCAACAACAGTATTGCTTGGGCAGACTCGGGTAGAAGAATAGAGAATTCGAGCAGCAGCTTGGGCAGCCAAAAAAGGCCTCGGGCAACAGTAGAACTAATATGGGCATTCCGGGTAGCCTAGGTAGCAAACACGAAAATCCGGGTAGCTAAGTCTGGAAATACCGCTATTGCTGTTGAAGACGCTGAAGCTTTGTTGAACTGGCCGATGTTGACGAACTGTTCGGACAAATCATACCTAAGGCCTGCTCGTTTCCTTTTGTCATCATTTTAGCAAGACCTTGACCCTTGATCAATTTAGTGGGTTTAATCACTAAGTCACACTCTTGGATCTTTGATACCCACTTCCCTCATATACCAAGGCAATCCTGTTGGGATAAAATGTCTTTTACTGCTGAATGGGGAACATAGCCAACTACTTTAGAATATATCCAACGTAGGTTCTAAAGTGTTTTAAAGATTTAACATGGGCATAGGCTTGTTTCTCCATTATAGTCTACTTTAACTCAGAATTATGCAAGCACCTACTCATAAAGGCAATGGGTTGTTCCTGACCCTCTTTGTTCTTCTGCAACAGAACTACGACGATTCTTTGTTTTGACAAATCATACCTAAGGCTTGCTCATCTCCCTCTGTCATCATTTTAGCAAGGCCTAGCCCTTTGATCAATTTAGTGCGTTTAATCTCTAAGTCATATTCTTTGATCTTTGATACCCACTTTCCTCTTATACCAAGGGAATCTTACTGGGATAAAATGTTCTTTACTGCTGAGTAGGGCACATAACCAATTACTTTAGAGTACCCAACATAAGTTCTAAAGTGTTTTAAAGACTTAATGAGGGCATACGCCTATTTTTCGATTATAGTGTACTTCAGCTTTGAATTCCATAAGGACCTACTCATAAAAGCAATTGGTTGTTCCTGACCCTCTTTGTTCTTTTGCAACAAAAATCCGACCATTGTATCCTCTAAAGCAAATGAAAAAATCTGGTAGTCTTTAAAGTAATCTGGGCGAGTCAAGACTGAAGATCTTGCTATACAATCCATGATGCTTCTAAAAGCTGCTTTTCTCTCACTATCCCATTCAAACTTAACATCCTTTTTTAACTAATTTCTACATGGGTTTCATTAACTCAACTAGATTTGGTATGAACCTTCTTATGAAATTGATTTGACCATTAAAAGGTTGCAAGGCTTTCTTATTTTGAGGCAAGGGAACCTTCTTTATGGCTTCTACACTTTCAGGGTCTATCTTTACACCATCTTTGGAAATAATATGCTGAAGCAACTTGCCTTCATCTATATCCAAAACTGATTTGGCAGGATTGAAAGAAATGCCAAACTTTCTGAATCTTTCAAAAACTTTGTTGAGATGGCCTATATAGTTAGATCTTTCTTTGGAGAAAACAGTAAGGTCATCTTGATAGTGTTGATTTTTCCTAAGCATCATCGAGAGCCATTCTCTTGGAGAATGGAGGCACCTGGTCAGTTACCAGGAAGAGGAACCAGTCCAGCACTAGGGAAACTCAGCCTAGAGTTGAGTGGTCATTCTTTGAATGGAGGCACCTAGTCAGTTACCAGGAAGTGGAACCAGTCTAGCACTGAGAGAAGTCGGCCTAGAGCTGAGTGGCCATTCTTTGAATGGAGGCACCTGGTCAGTTAACATGAAGTGGAACCAGTCCAACACTGGGGGACTTGGCTAAGAGCTGAGTGACCGTTCTTTGAATAGAGGCACCTGGTCAGTTACTAGGAAGTGGAACCAGTCCAGCACTGGGGGACTTGGCTTAGAGCTAAGTGGCCATTCTTTGAATGGAGGCACCTGGCCAGTTACCAAGAAGATGAACCGGTCTAGGACTGGGGGACTCAACCTAGGGTTGAGGACCATTCTCCAGGAGAATGGAGGCGCTTGGTTAGTTACCAAGTATTTGACATTAAGTCAATTGATGCAGCCTAGGGCTGAGGCACATGGTCAGTTACTAGAACATCACTATAAGCCCTAGACCGGGTTTGGGCATGTGAGGCACTCCTACTCTCGAACTGTGGTCTTTGTGATCTTCTCCAGGGCTTAGCTACCCTTGGTTAAGAAACCTAGTACCCAATCTTGGTGGCACAAGGAGTTCGAGATAAAAATAGTAGTAATTCTCCCTATTTATGATGATGTACTTTGAGTGGGTATGAAGGAACCCTATGACCACTTGCATTGACCACAGGTCACTTGAAGAAGACTAAAAGGTAAAAGTCAAAAATACATAAGGACCCTTGTACCACTAAGAATTCAAAGTGAAAATACAAAAAGGTCATTAGTACCTTAAAAGTAAAAGTAAAAGTAAAAAAGGGTAAAAGAATAAAACCCTATTATTTTATTCTTATCTGTATGGTCCACTTCAAGTGAGTGAAAGGATATAAATAAAGTTCACTTGCCATTCATTTCTACACACTTCAACAGCAACTGATCTGCTCCTTGAAAGACTGAATTTTTTCGTTGGTTGTCTCTTATATTACCTTAGCAGGCCAGGCAACTAGCCAGGGCATCATCTCTTCACCCCTCACGAGTTTGGGCTCTTCTCCCTACTCTCATGGTGAGCAGCAAAATAGAACTAGGGCTACCTACTTCCATTTCGGGCAGCCACATTCTCTTCACGGGCTGTCTATCCCAATCTCGGGTAGGTCCTCTCTTCATCCCGGGTAGCCACAACACTTTTGGGCAGCAACACAGGAAGTTTGGGAAGGGCTAAACCAGATTGAGCAGCTCTGTTTTGGATTTGGGTAGCCCTGTATTGGTTTAGGGTAGATCTGGTTTGAGCTCGGGCAATCACATCTCAGACAGGTTGACTTAGGGTAGGCACAAAAATATTTCGGGCAGGCACAAAATCACCACGGGCAGGCTGAGGAAGATTCGGGCAGCTCTGTTTTGACCTCGGGTAGTCAGAAGAATCAGGGCAGATCTCGGGCAGGCATAAGAGACATTGGGAAACCTGCTCCAGTTCACGGGCAGACGAAACAGACCTTCAAGTAGCTATACAGAAATCCGTGCAGCAGGAAAAAGTTCACGGGCAGCAGTTTGTCAGTCTCGTGCAGCAATCAAAGAGATTCAGGTAGTTGGGCTGCTAAGAAAAAAAACACCTTTGGGCGGCTGAGAGAAAATTTGGGCATAAAGCCCTAACCAGAGTTTTCTGTGAAATTTGTCTTGTTGACAATTTTTGGTCAAATTGTGCTAGGGTTTGAAACTGTTCAAACCAACTAGGGTTTTTTGACAAAGCTTGAAGAACATTCATCTCAGAATTTTGCGATTCTTTTGCAAACTCAGTCATCTCCTTGATGAATTACTAATGCTTTTGGGGTTTTTGTCCTTTAAAGGTTTCCCTGTGAAAAACATCTTGTGTTCTTTGTGTTGATGCTTGATTATCTAGTGCACAATTGTTGATGCTTGTTGTCAATTTTTGGTCAAATTGTGCTAGGGTTTGAAACTGTTCAAACCAACTAGGGTTTGACAAATCTTGAAGAACATTCATCTTAGAATTTTGCGATTCTTTTGCAAACTCAGTCATCTCCTTTAAAGGATGAATTACTAATGCTTTTGGGGTTTTTGTCCTTTAAAGGTTTCCCTGTGAAAAACATCTTATGTTCTTTGTGTTGATGCTTGATTATCTACTGCACTTGTCCTATTGTTATCTATACTACAGTCTGCAAAATTAAAGAACATGTGCTAATGCTAAAATTCAACATGGTATCAGAGCTTTGCATGTGAAGAGCCCAGTGAGAGAGCAGATTACTGTTGTCTTCCTAGACCTTGGGACATTTTGCAAGACTTAGATAACTGACTTGTGAAGCATAGATGGCCAACAACACTTTCAGACCGAAAGAGAGGCTTGAAGATTCAACAAATTACAACTATTGGAAAGCTAGGTTTATGGCCACCCTAGAAGAAAATGATTTGGATGACCTGGTTCTCAATGACATGGAAGAACCTACAACCAATGCTACTAGAGTTACCTTCAAGAAGAAGCAAGCAAAGGAAAGAAGGATCATCTATGACTCGGTCAAGGAAACCTTGATGTCCACCATCACACCATTGAAGACTGCCAAAGAATGCTTTGACACCTTGACGAATTTGTATGAAAGAAAGGCACCTAGCCAGAAGAGAATGTTGAAGAAAAGGCTTCGAACACCGAAGATGATCAAGGATGAAGGAGTTGCACCCTTCTTCACAAAGATTGCACAGGTAAGAGACCAACTTACTGCTATTGGTATAATTGTGGATGATGATGATCTTGTACGTATTCGATGGTCTCCCAAATTCTTGGTAAACCTTTTTGGCAGAGCTGTAAGTGGACGTGAAAATCAGCCAAGCTTTGATAGACTTTGGCATGATTGCTTGGAAGAAGAAGGAAGAGTTCAAAACAAGACAACTAGCACTAAGGAAGGAAACCTTGCTCTTACAGCTAAGACAAGTTCAAGAAGCCCTCCCCTCAGAAAAGGAAGGGAAAGAAACCATAAGGTAAACACCTAAGTAACAGGACACTTCCAAATAGGGCCCGTGTCCCATATTCCACGTGTCGGACACGACACTTGCCCTAATACGTGTCCGAAACCAAAATTTTCGTGTCCCAATATCTGGACACTTTCCAGCACGTGTCGGACACGTGTCCTGATTTCTGGACATGTGTCCTATTGAAAATAGTATAGAGGATAGAGGAAAGGGCTACGACAGTAATGCTAATTTTGACATGGAGTAGGAGGAGGGTTGACAGTGGCTAGTACCATTGATGAGCTATGATATTCTTCCTTGTAACTATTTAGTATTTTCATTTTGTATGTAGTAGTACTGTAGATACTAGGCTTAGTCCTAAGTAGTATCGACTCTATTTTGTATTTGCAGATGGCATTCTCTCGATATCTTTGTAATACATTTTGATTTTTGCGGTTTAATGAGAAATATCAAATATGTAGTTTATGGTTCAAAGTTCATGATTCATTGATAATTTTATTATTGATTCATCATTGTCAAATTTCAATTGAATGATATTATGATTGATGTACATTGTATATACTTCTAGGTTTTAAAAAATGTAGATCTTTATGTATTTTTTTTAATATATATATAATTTTTTAATATATATATATAAAACGTGTCCCCCGTGTCCTTTTTTGGGGTCGTCGTGTCTCGTGTCAAATACTTGTATTTTCGTGTCCTTCGTGTCCCATGTCCTCGTGTCATGTGACTTAGGTAAACACCCTGATGTTTCAAAATTGGAATGCTATAATTGTCATAAGATTGGTCATTTTGCCAAGGATTGCAGGCATCCTGAAAGGAAGTTTAGAAGGAGGTTTCAAGCTTTTGTTGTAGAAGAAGAACCCGAGAAGAAGAATACCAAGGCTACCAAAGAAGATGAACCTAGAAGGGAATATTTCTTGATCTCTGCTCTTTCTGGATCAATCACCGACAGTACTAACTCTTGGTTAGTAGATAGTGGTGCCTACTCAAGTGGAACTTGGGGATGACACACTTATAAGATTGAGGGAGTTGGCTCAACCTCACTCCAACTTGAATCAGGTACGGTTTTACATATTGATGATATTTTATATGTTCCTGCTGGTTTAAAGAAAAACCTCCTCTGTTGTTGGCTTAGAAGACAAGGGCTACATGGTCCTCTTCATGGACAAGAAGGTCCTACTATGGGCAAAGAATGAGAAGCTAAGCTCAATTGTAGCGATTGGTGTTTGAGAGGGAGGTCTTTATAAGGCTTCTAGAAATTCCACATAAGCCTTGCTTCACCACACAGTTGATCCATGTGAGTTGTGGCATCGGAGGTTTGGACACCTCCGCTATACAATTCTTCGAGGCCTTCAAAAGATGGTTACAGGTATGCCAGAGATTTCTCCTAAACATTATGGTATTTGCAAGGGTTGTGCTCTAGGTAAAAACACTAAGAAATCCTCCTCCAAAACCAAGAATAGATCTAAAGGAATATTGGATTTGATTCACTCTGATATTTGTGGGCCTATGTCTTCCTCCTCCTTGAGTGGGTGCTTGTACTATGTTTTATTCATAGATGATCATTCTTGGAAGTCTTGGATTTACTTTCTCAAAGTCAAGAGTGAAACTTTTGACAAGTTCAAAGAGTTCAAGGCTCTGATTGAAAATCAAACAAGAAGACACATATGTATCCTAAGGTCAGATAACATAGGTGAATATGAGTCTAATGAGTTTGATGATTTTTGCCGAGAAGTAGGAATCAAAAGGGAGCTGACAGTGCCTTGCAACCCTCAACAGAATGGGGTTGTAGAAACGAAGAATAGAATGATTTGTGAAGCTGCTAAAGCTATGTTGACTGACCTTGATCTTCCTTTATCTTTGTGGGCTGAAGCTGCATGTACTGCTGCGTACATTCAAAACAGAAGTCCTCATGCCATCTTGGGGGAAAAGACTCCAAAAGGAATTTTCACCAGCAAGAAACCTGTAGTGGACCACATGAGGATTTTTGGCACTCATGTGTATATTCATGTACCAAAGAAAAGAGGGCTAAGCTAGAGCCTTCCGGAAAGAAAGGCATATTTGTTGGTTATAGCGAAAGCTCGAAAGCCTAATGCATCTATGTCCCTGGACAAAGGTACATTGAAGTCAGTAGAGACGTGATATTCCTTGAGCAAGCATTGTTTCGTCAAACACAAGCGCTTTCAAAGGAAGATGAAGAACCACCTTCTGAGATCCCAGATTTAGAAGTTCAGAGGGAGGAAGAAAAATTTGAGACTCAAATTCCAGATGAACCTGGAAGTCCACCAAAATAACTACTTGAGGTCCCTCCTTCCAAAAAGAGACCTGCCTGGTACCGAGAAACGATACAAGAAGCTGAGAAGCATAAAGCTCCTCCCGGGACTTTTAGAGAAAGCATAAGGCCACATAAGTACTTAGGTCTTATGAGCCAACTCATCAATGCTGAACCTTCCACATACAAAGAAGCAACAAGTCAACATGTATGGATTGATGCTATGATTGTAGAGTACAGTTGAATCATGAAAAATGATGTGGGAAGTTGTTCCTAGACCAACAAGAAAGTCAGTGGTAACATCAAGATGGCTCTTCAAAATCAAGCATGTTGCCGATGGATGAATTGAGAGTACAAGGTCAGATTTCTAGCTCGTGGATTTACCCAAAAAGAGGGCATAGTGTTAGAGACTGAGAGGGGGGGTGAATTAGTGCAAAGCCAATTTTAAAACTTTTCTTAGCTTGTCGCAATTAACTACCAATTCATCATTCTACCAATCTCATAATCATTTCATAAACATCTTTCACTTCATCATTCACATAGCATAAGCATTTGAATCATTAAGAACCATAATACAAATGAACACAACACCATATAATTTTGTAATCTTTTTGTATTAGTTTTGGTCCGGCTAAAACCGTTAGGTAAAATCAACACCTACTGATATGAAGAGCACCTACTCTGCATCTAGGACCCTACCTGGTTTTCTTAGACCCTGCTAAGAAGGGTTTGAGGTATCCTAACCTCAAGAAAACAAATCAAGCTTGCATTTACAATTTAAGTTCACTGTCTCAACACATTTTCATCACTGTCACATCACACCAGCACTTATCTCTAGCACCTCATCAATCTATTTTGCTGCTGGTCAATCTTTGCTCAATACTGTTGGTCAATCTCATCAATCTATTGGTCAATTTGTTCATCAATGCTAGTCATCATGTCTGTTGATCATCTGCTCATCACTGCTGCTGATCATCTGCTCATCAACCATGTCATCACACTACTGGTCCAATACTGTTTATCAACCACTGCTCAACCACTTTGTCATCAATACTGTTCATCACTGTTGGTTAGATACAGTAATCCTCTAAGAAAATCATGCATTCACATCATCATGTAGTTTGCATCATGTATGCATTGTAAAAACATCATGAAGGTGCATAAGATATTATCAATAATGTATCGTCATCTGGTAAGAATCAAGCATGCATCATCATAGAGAAAGGCATCATTAATATCATGTATGCACCATCATCATATAGTATCTCATCATAGTGTCCATCATGGATCATAGGAGAGTAGCATCATAGGATACATCATTTTCAACATCTAGAATACATCATTGAAGTGTACTGTATACATCATATGCATTGACTGTTCACACATTTGATTGTATGTTACTGTATATACTCCACTATACTTTCATAGATTTGGACAATGTCTGTGCATTAGTGCTGAGCATAAAACTTGAACTCTGAACAAGTCCCTAAAACAAGGCCTGTCATCCTCATCATAGGATTAGGGCAGTCATCTTTACCTTTATTAAGATTAGAGCTAGGGTTGTTTAAAACTTCAACATTTAGGCTGTCATCATCATGCATTCATCAACATCTTTCATAAGGCATCTTCAAAGTGGTGGAATGTATAAGTGCTCAGGTATACTTCTAGTAGTGGAGTAATGTTAGTCGGATCTGCTGACTCAGATTGGGTTGACAGTGCAGTAGACTGGAAAAGTACTTTAGGTTATTGCTTTAGTATGGGATTTGCAATGATCTCTTGGTCCAGCAGGAAACAAGGTTCCATAAAACATAGTATAGCTGAAGCTAAGTATATTGTTGCGAGTGATGCCTGCAAGGAAGCAGTTTGGCTTAGGAAACTACTATTTGATCTGTTCGGTAGAAAGCTTGACTCAACGATTATTCATTGTGATAATCAAAGTTACATTAATCTCTCAGAAAATTCGGTGTTTCATGATAGATCGAAACATATTGAAATGAAGTATCATTTCATCAGAGACCTAGTACAAAGAGGCACTCTGAAGCTGTAGTACATTCGTATAGACGAACAGATTACAGATATCATGACCAAGCCTTTGACAACAACGATGTTTGTGTTATTTCGTGACAAGCTTGGCATGGTAGAGAATACCTTTCTCGCTGAGAGGGAGTGTTGATTTTTCCTAAGCAGCATTGAGAGCCATTCTCTTGGAGAATGGAGGCACTTGGTCGGTTACCAGGAAGAGGAACCAGTCCAACATTGTGGGAATTCAACCTAGAGATGAGTGGCCATTCTTTGAATGGAGGCACCTGGTCAATTACAAGGAAGTGGAATCAGTCCAGCACTGGGGGAACTCAGCCTAGAGCTGAGTGGTCATTCTTTGAATAGAGGCACCTTTGGGCAACTGTTAGAAAATCTGGGCATAAAGCCCTAATCCAGTTTTTTCTGTGAAATTTGTCTTGTTGACAATTTTTGGTGAAATTGTGCTAGGTTTTGAAATTGTTCAAACTAACTAGGGTTTGACAAATCTTGAAGAACGTTCATCTTAGAATTTTGAGATTCTTTTGCAAACTCAGTCATCTCATTTAAGGGATGAATTACTAATGCTTTTGGGGTTTTTGTCCTTTAAAGGTTTGCCCGTGAACACATCTTGTGTTCTTTGTGTTGATGCTTGATTATCTACTGCATTTGTCCTATTGTTATCGATATTAAAGTCTGCAAAATTAAAGAACCTATGCAAATGCTAAAATTCAACAGATAGATTTCAATTTCTTCCCAATCAGTTCATTGAAAGCATAATCCATAGCCCTTTGGAAGGTTGCACTCGCATTCAAAAGACCAAAGGGCATCCTTAAATATTCAAATGGTCCCCAAGGTGAAGTGAAGGTGGTGTTGTGTCGATCTTATTTCTTAACAACGGCTTGGTTATACCCAGAGAATCCGTCCAGCATAGACATCATACTTGACCTAGTTACGCTTAATTGTCTTTTATGCATGAAATATTTAGATTTCAGAAATCAATGCATATCCTTAGTTGTCCATTCTTTTTTCTAACTACAACCAAGTTTGAGCACCACGATGAATGTCTTGTTGGCACAATGATTCCAGTTGGCAACATTTTTGCAACTGTTGTTGGACCATGGGAGCTAACTTGGGGTTTATTCTTTAGATCTTTTGTCAAAAGGGCTTGGTATTTGGTCTCAAAGCAATTGCGTGCTGGAATACATCATCTCGATAAGCTTTTAATTCATCATATGTAAAAGCAAACACATCTCTAAACTCTTTTACTAACTCAACCAAGTTTTTTCTCTCTTTCCCAGAAGTTCCTTTTTCAATTTTTATTTTTCTTGGCTCTTCTTCAGTGCCAATGTTTATTTCTATGTAATCCTCCAGTTTTCTAGTTTCTTTCTTTTTACACCCATCCTGCCTATCAAAAGCTCTTTCCCATTCTACCACTTTCTTGGGGACAGGATTACTAGGCTGATCATCTTCTCCTTCGTAGGATTCTTCTTTCTGAAATTGAATTGAAAGTCTGAAAACTCTTTCATGTTATTGATGAAGTTTATAATCTGCTTGTCATCTTTAAACACTTGCCAATGATTTAGGTTGTCTGGGACAAAGGGCCTAAAATTTATTCCAAATTTCCCATTTCCCTCTATCCACTCTTCAGTGAACTCTAAAGTGGACGCTGTTAGTGCCAGTTTGTTTGCCTCACTGTTTTCTAATCAAGGCATCGCCATGAGGTCTAAAGCACTGAAAAATTCCATGTTGTCCCATACAACATTCCTATACTTTTTAGTCTTCCATACTTACATGCAAATAAATTCTTGACTTAGGAAACAATCAAGTTTGAATCACCCTTGATACTTAACACCCTAATGCCCATGTTTTTTGCAATCTCAAGCCCTAGCAGAAGTGTTTCATATTTAACCACATTATTAGATGCATCAAATTCAAGTCTATAACCAAAGTTAAACTTCTTGTTTGATGGTGAAGTTAAGACAATCCCTGCCCCGTTTCTTGACTTAGAAAAAGCTCAATCAAAACTCATTCTCCATAGTTCATCAACCTCTTAATTATTGACCTTTTCCTTAATAGGTATAAGGTAGTTTGCATAGATGGCATGTGTTACCAGGCTATCTTTCTCGCAAATGTATTCATTATCTGGTTCATCAGGATTTTCAACATGATACTTCCTTTCTTTTTCCCTATAAAGTTTTACATGTGCATCTTTGGAAGCTGGAATCATGGCATAGGTCTAATCCATTTGGATAGGTTCGCCAAGGGAAGCAACCCACTTCCTTGATAACAACATTCCCCATATATCAGGTACATCTATGACTACAATGTCCATGGTCACACCAATGTCTGTGTAGGCAACTAACTTGACTGGAAAATTCAAAATTATACCCACAACATCAATTTCTCTCGAGTTTATGGCACATACGTTTTGATATGGCCTTGGTATCCTTAGACCCATTTTCTCCATAATGTTTTTAGTCATGATGTTAGAGGATGCACCCGAATCAAACATACAATTGTGTAGTAGCTTATCATTTGCAATCAGTGAAATGTAGAAGGCAGGATGGTCTTCTTTGTTAGGATCTCTACTATGTAAAACAATAAGAGTATCTTCATTAAAGTTGTTTTGTTTCCTGGTAGGACTCTCAAGAGGCTTGTTCATAGTTGTCTCTTTATTTTTGTTGGCTACCTTTTCCCTAGTCTTTTTAGTAATTGCTTCTTTATGTTTTTCAACATTCTTTTCCTTAGGTTCTTCTAAGGTTTTCATGAAAATATCTCTTTGACTAGGAATTTTCAGGATCTCAATTATTGGGACAGGAATTTCAGCACTAGACAACCAATTACCCAAATCAATATTCAGATCTATATGGGGAGATTTTAACCTTTCGTATGTGTTGATTTGATTTAGTTGGGATGGCATTCCTTCTGCTTTGATATACCATGCCTTTATACTTCTCAGTGATCTGCTTAGAAGTAGTTTTTTCACCAAAAGTCTTTGTCGCATTATCCTTCTCTTGACTGAACTCCCTTGCTTGTTTCCACTTTTCTTTTGAGATAGGATGGACATTTTTGACATTGTTTATATAATCAAGGTATCTAGGATAACCCACAAAATTACTCGCCTCAATCTGCTCTTGTTCCATTATGTAACAAAAATTTGGACAAGTAGACTCTTCATGGAGCTCTTCACAAGGTCTGCAATAGGGAGGAACCTCATCAACCATGTTGTTTGTTTCAAGTTGGTTAGGAGGTCTTTGCTCTTGGGAAGGATACTTCTTCTTCCATTCCTGGTTTGGCCTTTGTTGAAAACTTCTTTGATTTTGAACAACATGAGTTTTCTCCATGGTCATCAATCTATTTTGCATTGCATTCATTTGGGAAGTGTGGTTGACCATCATTTGTTTCATCAATTATGTTATTTCCTTGATGGATTCCTTAGTCTGATCTTTACTTTCTGGCTCAACTGCTTTTCCCTTGGAATAATGCAATTTGGGAATGGAAACACTACCTCTAGAAAGCCCAGGCAGATTGGATTTTCCAGATGGTTGCATGTTTTTGTCTATCTTTTCAGCAGTTTCCATAGCACCATGCAGAGTTGTTGGCTCCTTATCTCCGAGCTGATATCTCATTTCGCCTTCGAAAGCTTCTATGTAGCAGATGAGAATTGATGCATCAGGAGGTTTAATATCTTTATGAAGTCTTGAAACCAGATCATTGAATTTTTTATTAAACTCCTCGATCGTCTCATTCTCTTTCTTCTTAGTTTCAGTCAAGGCGACCAACAGGTGTTGATTCTCTTTCTTATCAGGCCATCTGGAATTGAAAGATGTCTCAACTCTGTGATGGTTTTGATGCCGTCGTCAGCCAAATTGGTTAACCATTCAAAGGCATCAACATCTATGGATAAGGCAAAGAGCCTCATCTTTACGTCTTCAAAATTCACATTATGGCACCATTTGGCATAACACTGCCTAAAAAGCAATAGGTGAGACTTCGTAGTTATAGCGTCATTGCCATGAAAAGAAGGGACTTTCTCAATGACTTTAACAGGGATTTGATGAGGATAACCAGCAATGGTGGAAAAGTCCAAAGGGTTTAAAAAGGTCGCCCATGTTGGTAGGTGAATTAGTTGATCGAGGAAAATCAATAAATAAAAGGTGAATGTTAAGGATTGACTCAGATCTAAGATTTCCAAGCATTCTACGAGAAGCTAGCTTGCTTTTCCTCCTATGATAGACCCGTTCAGGCTCAGGGATGAACTGAAGCAAGCCTTCAGAGTTTCTTCTTGTTGAATGCCTTGGTAAAGTTGAAAACAGTGGAGTCACCAGATGATTTGAGTAAAATTATGTAACGTCCATTTTTGGAAATTTTGGAGAAATGCACAAATTGGGCAAAATTCGAGCTTAAGTAGTCATGATTCTTGAGGGTTCCAACTTTCACCAAATGATCCTGAATTTGAAAGAAGATGGTATGGTGAGTCTTAAAACATCCCAAGGTGTTTTATGGATACTTTGTATCAGACTTTAGACCTCTGCAAACGTTTTTGGGACTAATGGCAAAAAAAACCAAAATTACTAGGAAATTGTGTTCAAATCCCCCCAAGGGTGATGGCCAAACTAGCTCTCCAAATCAAGTACGACCCTCCCAAATTTTTAGAACAGAGTATGGGAATGGTTATCAGACATCAATTACCACCCTTAAATTTTAATCATGTTTATTAAGTTTTGCAAGTGGATTATGATCTGCAACATTTGTAGGGTAACTTTCATAGAAATTGGCTAAGGGAAATTTGCATTACTAGCTATACTTGACATAGGAAAGGTAGAATATATGGTTCTGAGAGTAATATGAAACATGGTGGTAGTATATGGAATAAAAATGTCTTCCCCAACAGCATAAAACTAAAAGGAAAACCCTCCCACAAATCTGATACAATACTCCTTCAAGATTGAATCCAAAGTCATGGAAACTAGTGATTCAATGGCATGGGAATGCAATAGTTTCACATATGGCTTTCTTGGATTTCGACCCACAGAGCATAGGGACATTAAATTACAGAGTAACACATCATATATGTCTGTCACAACATCATGAAACTCAGAGAACATGCCTCATACAAATCTGATACAAGACTCCTTCAAGATTAAAGCCAAAGTCATGGGAACTAGTGATTCAATGACATGGGAATGCAAGCTTTTCACACATGAGTTTCTTGGATTTCGACCCACAGAGGATATGGACATTAAATTACATAGTAATACATTATATATGGCTTTCCCAACATCATCCAACTCATAGAATATCCCTCATACAAATCTGGTATAAAACTACTTCAAGATTGAAGCCAAATCCATGAAGACTAGTGATAGAAGGGCATGAGTATGCAAGCTTTTCATACATGTATTTTTGATATTTCGACTTACAGAGCATATGGACATAATATTACAGAGCCATACATCATATATTGATTCCCCATCGTCATAAAACTCATATAAATGTCCTCATACAAATTTGATATAAAGCTACTTCAATATTGAAGCCAAATCCATGAAAACTAGTTATTCAAGAGCATGGGGAATGCGAGCCATTCATACATGTATTTCTGAGATTTCGACTTACAGAGCATATGGAGATGATATTACAGAGCCATACATCATAAATCAAAGCTTGGGCATCGACCATCCTCAGCAAGGCGCAAGAATCACTCCAACAAGTGCGCCATCGATTGTGAGTGTGGGGAAATGGAGAAGAAGGAATGAGAGAATGGGAAGATAGATGAGAATTCGACTGTAGGACTTTCAAACTGCAAATAAAACTCATTCATTAAGCTCCCATGAGAGGTCTGAATGGCCTCTCCATCAACCAACTTGGAAAGGAATCCAACTCCCTCGAAATTGGTTCACTAGCAGGGTAAGTGTACACTCACCGTGCAATGGACTAGCAAAAGCTCTCCAAAATGATCAAAAGCTATTCTCCTTCCTCATGACATCCTTTTATTAACTTCATGAGGCCTCCTAAGGTCGAATTTCCTTTCATCAGCTTCCTCCAACTCATCTTAGTGGTTTAGTAACTCTCATGACACTTGTCTTCCTATTCATGCTCCAATTCTTTCTCCAATTCGAATGGCTGCCTCCAACTCCCAAATTCGACCTCTTGGTGGCTATTTTTAGCCTTGACATGTTAGATTTGTCATATGTTAGCAATCAGGGATGAATTTGCCATACTTGTCATAGAGTCTTCCATCATTTGTTGTCATAGAGTGCATAGAATCTCCTTCCAAGTGTCACACCTTGTCTTCTAGTATCTTCCTCTTCCATGGGAGTTACTCTCCTTTACCAATTCGACTTCCTTGGCTCATTATACGATATTTGACACCACATTTCCATCCAATAATGTTACATTACACATGTGTTCGAATTTGGATGAATATCATGCCAAGTGTGCGGGGAATCTAGTCACCCAAAGTCTTCACAAGCTTCCAAGTGTCTTCATGAACCCATGCCACATTATTTTCTTAGCATTTATCATTTAGGTGACCCATTTAAATGTGAATATGGTAAACTAATGTCCTTTTGGGTCCCATAGCCCCTTATTACAAAATTTATGTCTCCATCTCAACCTATGGAACTAGTAGGTTGGTGAAACATTATTTGCAAATAGTCTTATTTGGAAATTATTTAATTGGAGACATGACACATTATTCAAATTATAACATTCATCAAACAAAGCATAAAAAACAAAAAGAAAACTCAAAGTCGTACTCCGGGAATAGAAAGATTCATCCCTGGCAACAACGCCAAAATGTTGCAGCCTAATACACACCTCAGGTCACGTGCATAAAAAGCAAAAAGAAAACTCAAAGTCGTACTCCGGGAATAGAAAGATTCATCCCTGGCAACAACGCCAAAATGTTGTAGCCTAATACACACCTCAAGTCACGTGGCAGAAATCTTCAAGCCACCTTGGGGCCAAGCAAGAATCAAGTGCTATCACTTGATCTTGACTCCTTTGTCCAGGGTCTCTCCTAGCGAAACCAAGGGGGTGGTCCCTAGTAAAAATAAACTAAGGTTGTTTAAACTATAAAAGTAAAACAACTAATCTAGGAAATACAAATGATATAAAATATTACAACAGAGATAACTTTGCAAGAATAATTAAATCACTAGCATGTAAATAACATTCACCCAACACATGAATTAACTTAAATGCTCAGAAATAAGTTGATGCAATAAAGACGAGTGCTATTGGAGTGCTTGTGTGAATGCGGGTTGCTAGTGAGGTCTCGAATAAGTATTGCAGTTGTTTCGGTTGGTTCCTTTTAAAATTATTAGATGAGTGATTAAGAAGTGGGTTGATTCTTGGTAGATTTTATTAAAATATGGTAATGATCTAATTATTAAAGGGGAATGGTATTCCTGATATACCCAATGGGTGCAAGGAATGTGTCTGGATTTAAGTAGGAGTGGCTCTCACAGTGACATGTGGGCTAGATGGAGTTGTGGGGTTGTGTCCAACATTACACCAACAAGGGTGTAGCCTAATGGTGCCCCACGATCACTTTCTAGTGGTTCCCGCTTCACTTGCATAATTTCCCCACAACTTAGTAATATTGAAAAGTGCTTTATGTTCACTGTAGGGATTTTTTGAAGTGTTCAAATAATTACTAGTCACTACAATCCCTTTTTGGTTGTCCCATCGATCCAACCAATGGCTTGTAGTGGTCACAAGAGCATACGAGAATTGAAGCCTTGTCAACTTTAAGAATTTTAGTACTAAATATGAGTTTTTTAAATCATAGTGTCGATACTCTCGTTACTGAGAACACAGCTGGATTTTTTAATTTTAAATCACAGTGTTTGACGTGTTTCTTCCAAATGTACCAGAGTGGGGTTTCTTTTTCTTTTGTAACGACCAAGTTTTTGGGGCTATATTGTGTAGAGTGTTGATTTTGGTGCTAAATACACTTGGTTAGGTCATGGCAGGTCCCCATGGTTTCCTTTTCAAGGTGGTGTTGGCCTTATAGCTTTGCTGACTACCCTTTGGGTGGGTTGTTGGTGCCCTTGAGGCAAATCATTGGGACACATGGCCACACTCATATTTTCCTTTGTACAAGTGGTTGCGTGAGTAAGGGTTGTCATACCCATTTTAACACACCTCATTTTTCCCACCTGGGCCTATTGTTTTAATGCAAAACCCCTCCTTTTGCTCTTTAGACCCATAAACGTCATTCCTTAAAGAAGCCTACATTGTCAAAAAGGGAGGGAGGGAGTTGAGGGGAAAACATTTGTTGGGGCATGGCATTCTCCTTTTAGCTCACCTTGCACTTGGTGGATCCTAATTGCACCATTTTATTGTTATTTTATGTCATTATGCGGTTTAGTCCTCAAGTTGTGGGTGTAGAAACCTAAAAGTTTATAATTTCTCATTAACTTTGTAGGCTTGGACTTGCAAAAGGTTGTGGGTTGTCTCATATAAATAAGACATCGTCGCCTTATTTGTAAAACATGGAAAAGGGTTCAAATATGAAACTTTTTTTCTCCTAGTTTGTTGGAGTAATTGAGTTATGCTCACCTCTCTTGGGATGGCTATTTTTTCTTGTAGAATGAATGAATGATGCTCTAGGGTTTGATTTTACGAATCTTAAGTTGATGCTAAAATTAGTTGTAATAATTCATGCCCAAGGGTGTCCTAAGGAAGTTCCTTGCTCATTCTTGATTAATGTTGGTAATTCTATCTCCTACCCCTAGTTAGTTGCTCTTGAAGTGCGTTGGATTGAGTTAGGGTTTGTTTGTTAGCATTTTATCAACTTGCTTGAAGTGTTTTGGATTGAGTTAGGGTTTGTTTGTTAGTATTTTAACAACATGAGAAAATGTGTGTTGAATGGAGTCACATGGGGGTGTCCAACACTACACCAACAAGGATGTAGCCTGACAGGGTCCCATGGTCACTTTTCAGTTGTTTTCGCTTCCTCTGAACAATTTGCCCACACGAAGCAAAACACAACGCTGGATTTTTGTTGTGTGGGAGGTTAATTGAATGTGAGACTAATTAAGCTAGCCACTTAGTCCCTTTTTGGTTTGATCAACTGGTCAGACTGAGCTGCAGCGATCGAAAGCATACGGGAACTAAGTCTTGTTAATTTTTAAGTATTTTTTGTACAGTGTTTGCTTTGTTTATTAAAGCCCAAGAATCTCTTTCAGGTCTTTTGAACCTTACCTGGGAAAGCAAGGGATTTGATTACCGGAAAATAAAATGCAAGAATTGAAATGTTCTTTAATTACTACACTACCAAGGTAGTGGCTTAGTAACCGTATTGCTTTGCAATAAAAGAAAGATGAAATTGATGATAGCAAAGTATATAGATATGCAAGAAAATCAAACTAAACTAGCAAGCAAAAATCATGAAAATGCACATCAGCACGAATTCCCCCAGGGAAGATGGGGTGTGGGCACCTGGTTGCCCACCTGATCTCTTTTGTTATGATATTTACAATGCTTAAAGAAGCCCTCTTTCTCCCTATAAGATTGGTGGTAAGAGGTTACAATTTATGGAAGAAAGTTGAGAATAAACAGGAGGGTTCAAGGGTGTCTTCGTTTGCTTGAACTTTGCCAAAATTGGTTCCCAAATCCTCTTTTTCTGCTGTCACAAGACAAAAACCAGCTAAGATAATTAGTAGAAAAATTTAGAGACTAAATCTAGGAAACAATGAACTAAGAAATTTGGGCTTGTGAGACTCGATTTCTTAGGATCTTGGACAGCCTTTTAAGAAGCTGCCAATAATGCACTTTGATGCTAGATATTAACTTTTAAAATTTAAGAAAACTACTCACTTTAACAAGCTTTAAGATTTACTTTGAATAACTTAAAAAATGGTAGATTTTTAAGCTAGATCTAAATAAGAGAAGATAAAACTTTATGCAACTTTTAGATCTAGGCAAAACATTCTTATAAATTAGATCTAGAAAGATTTTAAGTTTTTTAAAGTAAGTAGATCTAAGAAATAAGAAGAGGTAACCAAAGGAGAAAGTTTGATTTAAATTGAAGGAGAGAGAGAAGGAAAGAGCTCAAGCTTGGGAATGCTTGGACTATGGAGTCTGTTGGTGGAGAGCGGAGGGACTATGCCTCTCTAACAATGAGTTATTGGAGAGTGAGAGAAGCAAGCAATATCTCATACAAATCCAAGAGAAGCACCTGTAAAACACCTTCACACTTGCCAAGAGACTTGTCAAATCTAGTAAAAATTCTTGTTAAAGACAAGAAGAGCATACCCATAAGCAAATCAACCTGCAAAATTGTAAATCTTGAAGATGAATTAATTAAGGGAGGAAAGAAACTACTTTACTCATTCTTACCGATTAGTACTAATCCTTCAATGAGGCTAGCTTTGACAAGGAATGACATGCATAAAATAAATTCAACAGGCTACCTTAGCAAAAACATGAGACAATGATCATCCAACACTTAAGACATGCACCACATGAGACCTCCAAAGCCTTTTATTATTCCAAAAATAATACAATACAATACAACGAGAGCATACCTTCAGTCCTTTGACCACGAGGCATGATAAGCAAAAGCTCTTGCTTAAATAACCAAAAGAGAGAGGGGGCGGGCATCCATCACTTGAGTTGAGGTCGAGTAAGCTTTAGTTACATTAGTGAATCGTGGATCTTGTTGGGCTTGAGCTCATGTTAGGGGTGCCACATCTCCACATGAGATGCGCCCCCATCTCTTGATTGATCTTCCATTAAAACGTGGTATGCGAAGTGGAGGGAGGGCGCTATCTCTAGGAGAGAACGCCCTCCCTTCTTCACCTAACTCGCCACATCCTCAAAACGACTTTAATCATGATGCCACGAGGAAACAAATCACCTTGGTCTTTGGTTTACTTTACCACATGTTACGTTTTCACTTGCCAAATCACCCATGCACCTTATGATGATGGTGCCAGCATACTTCATCTTGTATATATTCACCATCCCTTGGAATCTTCATAAAACCAAATGCCTTTATCCTAAGATAAGTCGCTTCATCATAAAATCCAAAAACCCACCTTTTCCAACATGTTCAAACTTGTCCCCTTGACTTTTTCACTTTGTCGCTTTGTGTCATTGTGTCTTTTTAGCATTTTTTTTGTCATTTTGTTGCCTCTTAAAGGAAAAATGGTCAAAGTGATGATTTAGTTGCCCTAACCATAGGAAAAGTGGGCTCTAGGGTAAGGAGGATGCTCTGAGTGTGAAAACGAGCATCCCCACGCCAAAATCTTCCTCCATACCACTCTTTTATCACAATTTGAAGTTTCGCATTTAAACCATTAAAAAATGGCCTAAATTTGCGGGAAAAATGATTTTTCTCTCAACTGACTCAAAGAAGTGACTAGCATGGCAATATACATAGACACCTAGACTTTAATAGCCTTCCAAGGCCTAACCGCCAAGGTGAATACTCTAGCTTTGGAGGTTGAGTGAAAAACTCGAAAATTATAAGTTGTTTATGCAATAACCAATAATTAAGAAGGGAAAAAACTGTAGAGTACCGCATTGATAGTTAAGTCTAAATCAGCCAAGCCTTTTACAAAATTTCATCATGCTATGCCAACTTGTTGCAAAATCCCTGCAGGGTATGAACATGCAATTATTTAAAAAGGGGCCAAAATAATGGCCCTGATGTGACCATGGAACTTCTGAGCCTTGATGACGAACAAGGCACTTGTTCACAACTTTGGTGGCTCACTGGAAATCCACCTAAGTGCAACTTAGTGGATAACAAGACCGTTAGGTACTCCCGCTTTATAATGTCATCATTGTACTCAACGGTCCCTTTGACCTAATTTTGTGGTCATCAGTTGGACATTAATAAAATTATCTTATGTCCATCTCTTTTTATCTAATTTTTACATGTTTTGTTTTATGCAAAAAATACATAAAAATAGTATAGTGCTGGAAAAACCTCAAAAATTTAAATAAATTCAAAAATATATATGATTTGGTATTTTAGATACACGCTAAAAATTCGCCCTAGGTTTTTATCCATAACTACTAGAGGGCATCCTCTTTTGAGCAAGTGCATTGGGATACGTGAAGTCATTGAAATTGGACAATTGCTAGCTGTTTGGTATTTTTGGTTCATTCTCAAAATGTGCCCTAACGCAATTATCCTATTTCCCTTAAGAGTGCACTTGTTTGAGGGCTTGCGTAAGGAAGTGTGATATTGTCTAGGGAAGCATGAAATTACCTTGAAAGGTGTGACATTTGTTGAGTTTTGTGATAGTGTGAATAACTCCATTATTGTATGGTTATTGTGTCTTGTTTAATATTGTTCGACTCCGATAAGGCACTGATCATAGCTATTAAGGTGTTGTGGAAGGTATTTGTTGTTTGTTGGTGGTTGCAGGTATCTTTTGTTGATTAGGGTCTTTGCTTGGGTTTGGAGTTACCGAAAGTGTTGAGAGGTTAACTGTGTTGACATTGGATTTAACTCTCACCTGAGCTTATCGACATTATACTTGGTCCACACAACTTGGTTGTGTTGGTATTGCTAGTTTGAGTTGTAACAACCCAAATGGCGCTTCGGATAAAATATGATACCCTGCGGGCTGTGCATAGACGACTAAGGACCGACTTGTAAAGACACATCATGGCAATTAGTAAGGGCTCGAATGTGCTAATATCTCTAAAGCCTTTGACATAGGAGCTCACAAGGAACAAAATCAAATGCTTTTTGAAAGTCTATGAAGCAATAGTAGACTTTCGAAGAGCAGTTTCATGCTTCCTCAATGATAGCTTTGAGGGTGAAAATGTGATCAATGGTCTAATGAGCGTGCTTGACTCTTGCCTTCCTTCTAGCTCTAAGGCGACTGTCCTGAAGTTCTTCATAAAGCTTGATATGGAGGACCGTCACATAAAGCTTTGAGAACGTGTGGTCTACCATGATCGTTGGGATCTGTGCTAGGACCCGATTTATATATTGAGTGAATGGTGTGATGTGACCATGCCGGTGGAAAACCTGTGCAGACCACATCGTTGAAGAGATCAACCAAGTGGTTATCCAGAGCGTAGAGGCCATGCATGAAGAACTTTTCCTGGAATCCTTCCTCGTTTGCTGCTCTACTGGTGTTCATTGCCCAAACAACCTCCCAAATATCTTGGTATGAAAATAAATAACATGAAGGGGGCGGGGAGTTAACTTGAATCAATGGCTTCCCAAGAACATCATAGAGAGTAGAGGTATGAGCAAACATGGATGGAAGATAAGATCAGATGGGAGGGGGGAGTGGTGAGGGAAGATACCGTCCCATAAATGTTTTGGATAGAGGTTGAGGGAAGCACTCAGTTTACAACACCTCTATGAGATGAAGAGGGTATGAGGATGTTTCACACATGAAATACTTTATCGTGACATATGTGTCATCTCTTTGGAGAGCGCTAGCCTTGTTCACAAAGTTCACGAAGGATTTGAGGGTTTGGTTGACTTTGTTTTTGACCATGTGAATGCCTTGTTCTAAAGTGCCCTTTCTCATATCAATGTTTCCACACTTGTAAAGGGTTTATTTCAAGGTATCCTATGGTCTTGCTAAGAATGCCCTAAATATTTGGTACATATGCTAAGGAAAGCATGTGATTACAATAATATTTCATGGCTTGGAGGGGTTGAGCTAAAATTGATGTTGTTTGGTTAAAAGCTCATCTCGATCGAGCGCATTCCTCTTGGAGAATATTTTATTGTTTGATGAAATTAGATCTAACCTCCTTGGCACTCTTCTCTAGGGAGCACCTTCAAGTTGGTTGTTGGCTTGGTCAAAGTGGTTAGAATGACAAATCTTTTTCATTATTTTATAATTTACCTTTTCAAAGAAATTATTCATGCATGTTTGACTCCTTGTTTCAAGCCGCACGTTTGGAGTTTGTTAAAGGATATTAAATGAGCCACACATGCCTAAGAAAAGTTGTTTTAAGCCAACGTGTGGGATCTCTCTCCTAGAGTACACTTTTATTATTGGTAAAAGGTGGTTAGATTAGGCACTTATTTCAATAGCACATCATCTAATTTAAGATCATTATATCCCTTGGTCAAGGTTGTTATTCATTGCACATGAATGAAGATTTTCCAAATCCTTTTTTCTTTGCACATGTGCGAAGGTAGTTGTGCCTTGTAAAAAGTACTTTAAGGAAGCCAATGCGCCTTAAAAAGTTGGTTAGAAGTTGGTTCTCTCTCTTGAGGGGTGCCCTAGATACATGGGTTTTATTGCACACTTATAGAGGACACATCACATGGAAGGATTATTTTATTATTGGATGGAATCTCGCTTGGGTCAAACCCTAATTCGTCCGCCCTTTGGAGCCATCTTCACTCTTGGGACGACTTCTTCCTCGAGGATGCGTTTATGGAGGAGTTATTTATCATTTCATGCTTGGTCAAGCCACAATTCGTCCTCCTTGGATCCTCTTAGACGTGGACATTCTCTCTCTTGAAGGACACACTTTTGGAAGGAATTCTTTATTATTTCATGAAGTTTATTGCCTTGTCAATCAAAGGAACGAGGTTCCCCACTTACATGGCTATTTTTGGACGAGATTCCTAACTAACTCATTATTTTAATATTGTTGAAATGTCTCTTGAAGTTAGTTAGAGGATAATTATTATTTTATTGTAAAGGAAGTGGAGCTAGATTATATAAATATTAAAGAGTAGCCCTTCTTTCATTCCTCATGGTTGGATTGTGGGAGAAATTCCTTGGAGCTTTGTTGAATATCTATTGGTGCTTTTGGAGGAAGAATAAAGTATTTTGTGGGTGAGAAAATCTTTAATTTCTTTATGCTATTTCCCTTTCTTGCTTTAGTTTCCTAGAAAAATATGAAATGAGAAGTAGGTATATTCTTTCCTCTTTCTTGATGTTATCCATGGAATGTTTTTGTTGATGCATTCTTTCTCTACACTTTGTTAAATGCACATTAACTCCATTCTAGATAATCATAATACTTATATACATTAGGTTTTATCAGCTTTAGTAATTCCCTTAATAACTTTCTGGAATTTGGGACAGCAATGAGGTGGATCATAGAAGCTTGTACATTTCAGCCTCATTGGTCACTCTTCCTCATTAGCATGGTCTCCCATGGACCTTCATTTTGACCCCATTTCTTCATTGAAAAGATGGTCCACCCATCCTCTCTACATTAACTCCATTCTAGATAATCATAATACTTATATACATTAGGTTTTATCTGCTTTAGTAATTCACTGAGTAAATTTCTGCAATTTGGGACAACAATGAGGTGGATCATAGAAGCTTGTACATTTCAGTCTCATTGGCTACTTTTCCTCATTAGCATGGTCTCCCATGAACCTTCATTTTGACCCCATTCTTTAATAAAAAGATGGTCCACCCATCCACTTTTTATTTCACACATTTAAATATTGCTTTGCTGTAATTAACTCTTCGTTTCCCCTTGTACTTCGTAGCATACTTTTCCAGCAATCCCATCCTAAGTCACCTGGTTCGAGTTCGTGTTCGAATTCGGAGACCTTAAAATTCGACAAAAATTCGGCAATGAAAATTTTGGCGATAAAATTCGGCATTAAGTTCGAGTGACTACAAAATTTGGAAATAAAAAAAAATATATTTTTTTCAATACAATTCATTATGCTCTGTGAACACTTAACACATCAATATGATAGTCATAAGAGCGGATAATTGTTAATAGTATCATACTTACTTATATAGTAACCATTTTAATTATTCAATTAAAAAATAAAAAATATTTAAAATTTAACATCTATTAAAATATTCATTTTTTATTTTTTTAACTATTTATATTTATAAATTAAATTAAATTATTATTTATAAATAAAAAATTTCCATCCCCTTAACTTAAAAAAAATTGCCATCAATTATTTTTTCTTAATCTTAAATTCTACTTCAATTACTCATAAATACTAAACCAAACACTATTTTACTTCAACGAAAGAACAATAGAGTGTAGTTTAATAAAGTTAAATATTTTTTTATATTTATAAATCTGGAATTTAATTAATTTTTAACTTTAGAACCATAGGGATACTTTTAAAAGGTAAGCGAGGGAGAGAGAATCCTCTTAGCCCCTCAACCTTCTAACGGACGTCAGGGCATTTCCCATAGACAAACATCAACTCATTTGCAGTTCAACGCTAGCTGCATTGATTGTCTAATTGATGGTTTCTTTATAACGTAAAAAAAATTAGCATAAAAAATCGAATCCCTTCTCACAGAATTGATGATTAAAGACTAGTTGCAGGCTCACCAAATTTCAAGGCGACCATCGATACACACTACTGAAAACTTAGCTTCACAACGTAAAACAATTGGTTCGTGAGCGACGAGTTTTAGGGTACGGTTTACCCGACCATACCCAAAAACAAATTTTATTCCAGAACTTACAGAAAATCGCGCCGATTGTAATCTATTTAGTTCGTTCTGGAAATTGAGTGCGGTTCGGGTTCGAATTACACAAGAAAACCGACGAATTTAATGAATAAAATCGAGTTGCTATAAAAATTGCCGAATTTCGATTTCGAAGGCGAAAAATCGCCGAATCCGGTGACTTAGATCCCATCCAGGGAAGTTCTCCTTGAGTCAGAGGAGAGGTGGCCTAAAGTGCGGCAGAGGGTTGGTGAGGTGTCAATGGCCCCTCTTAGTTCCTCCATGTCCCACTTGAGCTTTCAGGACTTCATTTTTAGAGGTGAGGGTTTGTAAGGTAACAGTTTTGGTCCTTGGATTTAGAGGTGGTGGTTTTACACTATGAAGCCCTTACAATTAAAATATCCTAACGTAGATGCAGAGGTGGTGTTATCCAGGTTGATGCTAACCATTAAGGTGAAAATGGATGGATGATGCTGTGTTAATTCTTACATGGTTGTGCTCAAATGGAGTGAGCTAGCTATGGAGCAAACCTCCCTCCATCGGACGGAGGAGGAGCAGAGTCAACGCTAACTTTGCTCCTCCTCCGTCCGATGAGGGAGGATTGCTCCATAGCTAGCTTACTCCGTGCTCAAATTGCTTTATTGTGAGACAATATTGTTTAGCTGAATTTGTAGGACGAAAACCCTTTACATGGTTGTCTGCTCCAGCTAGTCTTCTATGAAGCTTTTGTTTAATGCCAATATCTATTTAAGTCAGCGTCGCATCAATAGCTACAAAATTATGCATTTTGGTTTCACCAGGACTACTCACCAGTTTGAAATCTATGTTGTGTATTTTGTTATTTAAAACCTTGTATAAAGATGTTGGCATTCATCTAACTTATTGTTTGGTTGCAAAAACATGGGTTCAGGCACATCAAGAGATACTGGCTAAATTGGTGAATTTGATTGGTATCCCATCAATCATGGAGGTATGTTTGTTTCTCAATGGCCAAGTTTTAACAAAAATTATGTAATTTTTAGGTCTAATAGTTTAGGGCATTCATCTAGATTTGGGTGTTTTTAAAGCCTCAAGCACACTTTCTGTATGTAGCACGTGTTACATTCGTTTAATTGTCATCAAAATTTTGCAGTTTTCCTTGAGCTGTCACTAGTGATTATCAAAATTCCGTCATTTTCCTTGAACTGTCACTAGTTATTTTTGAATGGCAACCAGGTATTAATCAGGCTAGTTGGAGCTGACAATCATATGTATACATATCATGTCGATGCTTTGCAATGGTTAGCTGATACTAACTTGCTAGAAATGCTTGTAGATGCATTGAGCTCAACGGTGAGTCCCATGACTTATCGTTTTCTTCACAAGATTATTAAATGTTCAAAAATTTCTAGTGTTGGTTGTCCCTAATTATGTCAATTACTGTTTATTTCTTTGTGCTAAATAGAGTTGTCCCGGAGTACATCAAAATGCAGCAGAAACACTTTGTGCTATAACTCATCTTGTTCCATCTGCACTGGCCTTGAGGCTTTCCAGCCCAAGGTGTGGCTTTGGTTGTTAACTATTCCTGTCTGCATTTTTTTGGTTACTATCTAATTTGCGTTGTATGATTAGAGATTTTTATGAGAGTATTGCTCAGTGTATTTTGTTTTCTGATCTAATTTATCTCTGCAGCTTTGTAGAAAGGCTTTTTTTTAATGCCTTGGAGAACCCACAATCAAAATCTACATTAGTGCATTCATTGTCTGTATGTATCTCCTTGTTGGACCCAAAGAGATCAACGTTTGCAGCAGCTGGTGCAGCTTGGGGAAATCATATCAGCGAGCCACTTATAACACCAAATCCCGAGACAGTGGATAGCATGCTACATGGGCTTGGTAATGATTACAATAAACATTCTTAAAAGTAGATATTGTTCATGTGGCTTCATGTTGAACAAGTGTTTTAGTTGTCATTTTGGCTAAATGAAGATTTTGTTATGAAGTTGTCTTTTTTATTTTTAAATATAAACATTGGAATATTCTTTGTTAATTGCAATGGATTTTGCATGGAAGTTAATATCTTTAATAGAGAGTCAAATGCAAATCTAAATGAAGCATATTGCATTTTTCTCAAATTGGCAATGAATGGATTATGGAATTCGTTGGGTGAACGAATGCCAGTGAATTTATATTTTTTCTAGTAACATGAGTCAGATGACATCAATAGGACTGAAAAAATGGGTAAAGATCTAAGATATTCTATATCCTTTATGAACCTGTGGCAATTGCTTAACTCATCCTTCCTCAAGTCGCAGAGGCTGGCCTTGTTTGCTGCACATTCTTGCCATGTCAGTTAAGGGCGAAACAATCAATGGAGTCGTGGTTAGTTTGAGACTCTGATCAACCAAGGAGAGCAGACAATGGACTAGAAGTATGTGCATGAGGCCATACAGGCAGACCAAATACTGAATTATGTGGGCTACCAGTCCACTATAACTGACATAGGATAGTTAAGGTATTTAGATAAACTTGTTGTATGAATCATGGTTACATATATCGTGTCGGCGAATATATCGCTGAGGGTCCGACATGTAACTTATTGGCAACAACGACGAAAATATCGAAAAGCATAAAACAAATACAAAAATAATCAATTTTTTCAATTTTTTTAATATCTAAAGCAACAACAACATCAGATAAACACATTGCTACATAAATATGAAAATACAACTAATATATAAGATGTATAAGATGTCAAATGGTGGATCATGATCACATGTCGACTATAAACTGAAAATACTGAAATATGTTCCTGATGGAATGATAGAAAATCACATCAAATGAACAAAATAAATGTCTTTCAAGAGATGAATCATCATGACTCATGAGGCATCTAGATATTACAAAGTACGATGATAAACACTAGGAATCATCGATCCCCTCTACCCGTTTTATAGGCAAGGGGCACCACTCTTCCTCTGGGAGTAGTAGGGGGTTCCGTAGGTGCTTTGGATGAGTTAGGCGTCAAACTGGAAGCTCCAACTACTTGGGCTATGGTGGAAGGTAATGGGGATGAGGTGGAAACCAATGTGAGTTATCTCCTCCCATAACTGCATATCATAAAAATTATTGCCTATATTGGGATCCTATTCATCAATAACACCCAATGCCCCCCTCCTCTAGGCTCTAGTCCTTGCCTCTACTCCGAATCTTGAAGTTGATCCTCCAATGACATTAGTCAACACTCTACAATTTTGACGAAACTTCCCATGCTTAATGAGTGAAGTGTACATTTTTATTAAGGTCACAATAAAAGATTTCAATAGTCAATGCCATCAACATCAAGGTACATAGAAGGCTTGATGTGCTTGATTAAATGCCAATCCCATACTTGATAAAATCTAGTGGAATTGTTGCAACCTTGAAATCTAGAAAACTATTAAGTCTGTGGAATTCTGAATGGGATCGAAAATTCTACTTTTTGCATATGAAGTCCGATGAAATTGGAACCACTCTTAAACATCCTGAAACAATTAATGGTAATGTTAAAAGTTTAAGTAAAATGATGGAAAATGAAAGTCAAGGAGAATGTCACTTTTACTTTAAGAATTTCATATTACCATTTATTACCTTAAGAATTTAATATGTCACTTTTACTTTAAGAATTTCATATTACCATTTATTACCTTAAGAATTTAATATGTCACTTTTACTTTAAGAATTTCATATTACCATTTATTACCTTAAGAATTTAATATGTCACTTTTACTTTAAGAATTTCATATTACCATTTATTACTTTAAGAATTTAATATCTTCGGTTTTAATAACACTGCAAAAAACTTAACCCATGGATTTATTTCCCAAATTCCATGCATTTTTTTAGTAGGGTGATATCTTCCAAAATATCACAATATATTCCCAATATGGATGGTTGGTCACGCCAATGGAGGCAATCTTCACTTGATGTTATCTTAGCCCTAGACAACAATGGGGGAGACCCAGATCTACTCTTGACAGGAGAGACCAAACCAAGACACCAGATCAAATCAATGGAAGATGAATTACGTAAGTGTGAGGTGAAATAAACCCTAGATCTATGGATGAAGTCACAAGGTGAGTTATGGGATGGATCAAGAGGCTTATGAGGTATGAAATTGATCCAAGGTTTAAATACAAGTGACTTATGAGTTTTACTACTAGATCCAGAATCAAGGTACCAACAAATGATGAAAATATCCACTGCCTTGGGAACCGCATCCAATGCATGGAAGTTAAGAAGTAGATCGAGGCTATCTAGTACCGGTGGATAGACTTGACGAAAGGTATGACAGTGTCAAAGTACCGAAGCCTTAGGGATAGGATCAAAACGAAGGAAAAATTGGCCATATGAGGGTTGTGCTAGGGTCAAGACATCAGTGCCTTGGGAATTGGGCCCAATGGAGTCACCTAAGCCTGACGCCTAGGAGGACCCACTTAGGGTTTGACCCGATCTACAATACCCAGAAATGGTTTGCCAAAAGATCAAGCGGTTTGATCCATATAAATTTTTGATTATTTTAAGTTAGGGTTGAAGGTAAAATAAAGGTGCCAATGGATTGGAACCAAGAAAAGAAGAACTAACCTGTGGATCTTACCTGGATAACCTTGTAGATGCCTTGATGATGATGATCTATGCCGTCCCGATCAATTTGAGAAGATTTGGATGAAGACTCTATGCAAATCGTTTCGCCCAAGGAAGTCAATGCGCTCTCCCTCCTGCACAACAAACGTCAACCATATCAGATTTGATCCATCAAGAGAAATGGACAAATGCTACAGAAAAATAACAAGATGAAACCATAGATCACAATGATACTAATGATAAACACCTGATACAAGCGATTTCAAACAAGCGAGTTGAGGAAGCCTTGCAAAAACGTCCAAGTGAAGTCACCCTCCTGTAGACAAAACAAAGTTTCCACGAAAAATATAGATCTCACCACAAATACCCAAATGCTAGGAAGCAATAGACTTTCCAATCACCATCAAAGAACATCAGATGCAAAGGAGACCCAAGAATTTTCACAAAAGAGTTTTTCTATTATCAAGATTTCAAGAGACAAAGACCCCCTTTACAATGAGAAGCTCTACTCTTTAAATAGGATGTAGAGATACCAAAATCCTAACCACCTTTCAAATGGATGGCTAAGATTAAAAGATCAAAATGTTCTAATCAACGGTTGAGATAAGCTCAACATAAAGTACATGGATCAATACAATAATATAATACATTAATGGACCAAATCGCCCTAGGAGAGGGGATCCCACTCAATATGACAAAATAAAATGAATAAAGCACATGGTGGGTCCAAGGGGTATTAACTAACACCCCTAGTGTGTCCCCAGGCATAATATAACGAGAAATATAATATTAAGTGAAAAATAGTGCCTTTGGGAAAGTCGTGAGCCTCCAAAAGCTCTGGAAAATCATAAAATATGTCGAAGAGATGGGTGTGGGTCCATCTGAAAGCTGAAATTGCTGTAGAAGAGGCAGAAGACATCACAATCATCATCAAAGCTCATCCCATGCCATTTCCTTGCCTTAGTAGCCCAAATCGAATTCCTCGGTAGCCATTTTCACCATTTTTAATCTGCCTCGAGAACTGTGACACTGCCCCAAACTGCCATCTAGAGTGCCCTCGTTGTCAAACTGAGCCAACCAGGTTCTCTGGGAGGGGTGTAAAATGGTAAAAATAAGTGGCTGGACCACCCCCTCCTCATACGGCGCTGTAGTTGAACCAATCAAATCACCCTTCTGTTGTGACAGGCCATTTAACATGGCAAAATTGCACCAAGATGGTATACTGAGACAAATCACCATTGTAACTGCCTGGAACTTGAAACAAACTGTCTCATTGGACTCAGGGAGCCCAAATCCATCTAAGGTGCATACTCATACACCCTACAGATCTCTGCATGATCATGTACAATATCTAATATGCGTAGACAGATAAAATAATAATCTGTAAATGATAAAATAATCAATAAAATGACCCAGGCTAACATCAATCTGTTGCAAGTGTTTGGAGGTTAAGACATGCTCTACAAATCATTCAAATAACAATTATAACAAGTAGTAATTATTTCACTAGCGATCTACCAACCAAATATATAGAGTTTCGTTAATTAATTATAACTCAGACCAAACTTTCAAGACCATACTCACTTCATAGTTGTAATCAATTTGCTAGTGAAGGGTGAAGGCTAAAAATCAAAAGGCTAGGCTAAAGGGTGACTATCAACTTGACACTGTGACACTTTGGATATGGAAAGGGGATACTCACTTTGGCATATGCCAGACAAGCAATACCACAGGGGGTGGCAGTGTCTCACAAATGGGTAAGTTACGTTCAGAGGTGCTTATTCGCCTTGACAAATGCTCACAATCCAAATCAAATACAAGTGAGGCCACCAATCTTTAGATATAACTTTTAAGAACCATTGCTTTTTGGGCCTTCGAGTTTCCATAGCCTTGATCCATGCATTTGTTACACATATTTTTATTTGTTAAGGCTTCATGCTCCATGCATGTTTAAAAACACTTGTTACATGGGTTTTACATTTCACATTTCACATTGACACTTCAAAGCCAATTTCATTAGGCTTGCCTTGCATTCATGTATGTTCAAAAACACTTCTTTTCATGAATGGGCTTTTCACAAGATATTCATTTCATTTCCATATACATTGTATTGATGGCAGCGCTAATTGTTTCAGGTTTAGCCAACACAACCTAGGCAACTCAGAGCCGAGACACAAATAAACAAGGAAGCTTATCCAACAAAGAGGCTACAGTGGGGGAAGGTCCTCCATGCCACAAGTCAAGTAGTAGGTCGGTTTAGAGACATAACTGGAAGGTAATGGATGGGCGGAGATAATGAACGATGAAACCAACACTAGCAAGCCAAAGTATGGTGGGAATTATCACCTCTATTCTCCCTAAGGAGGGTAAAACCAATGAGTATGGGTCAAGAACTCCCAGGTCTAAGTAGGGACATACATACATAATATCAATACAACCAGGTCCACATTTATATGACCACCATATCATGACACTAGATGCTAAGACATGTCACAATAATTAGTATAAAAGCAATAATAACCATAACACAAGATAATATCTGCCGAGTCATATACATGTAAATAACCAATCTGAACCAACATCTGTCCACTAAGAAACTGTTGCTGCAACTCTGGGCAATACTAACTGCTCTGAAATGGCTAAATGGCTACATCAGTCCTCAGGGCTGAGAGTCTTGAGACTCAGTCATGGCATGGGAAAGTACTATATTCCATCATCAAATAGTGATCCATCATAGATACTCATCTCAACATCTCATATGTAAGGGAACTAGCTGAAGAAGTGTACTGGAATCTGAAAAATAGAATATGGTAGCCCGACTACTATATATGTGATAACAAAAAGCATTAGTAATTCTCTCTGTTTATGATGATGTACTTTGAGGTGTGATGAAAGACCACCTTGACCACATGTGATGACCGCATGGGCACTTAAAGAAGGCTAAAGAAAAAGTAAAAAATACTTAAAGACCCTTAGTACCACTAAGGTGTAAAAGTGAAAGTGCAAAAAGGCCTTTAGTACCACTAAAGGCAAAAGTCAAAACTAGAAAAGAATAAAAGATTATTATTTTGATCTCTCTAATTTTGGTCCACTTACAGGTGACTCAAGGGATATAAAAGAAGATCAATCCATTTCATTATTGCACATACTTGCTCTCATAGGTACAATTTCTCCATCAAGAAGATCTTACAGGTTTTTGAAGAAGGAAGGTTTTATGATTATGCCCTAGCATGGATGAGTCTAGTTAGGGTATCATCACTTACTGAAGAAAAAACCCTAAGCTAGGGTTTCATTGTCAAAGTGGAGTTGTTGGTTTATGGGTTAGGGTTTCATCCTAACCTCTCCATTCCATCTCGTCGGCAGCTTCAAGACCTCTCAGACTTTGGGGCAGCCTTCCATCTACCTCCGGGTAGCTTGTTCCTTCCTCCAACAGGTCTGGGCAGCTGCTTTCCTATCTTGGGCAGGGTGGCCCTCTTCACGGGCAGCCTTTAGCTGCCTCTGAGTTGCCACAACACGCTCAGGGCAGCCTACCTGTGCTCCCAGGCTGCTATAGCTTCGGGTAGCTTGCAGGTGCCCACGAGCTGCTAGCAGCAGGCTTGGGCAACCTGCTAGGGCCTCGGGCTGGTTAGTAGCAGGCCCGAAAGTCCCTCGGGCATGGCCTTGGGCCTTAGGCTAGCAGTAGGGCAGCCCTGTTAGGGCCCGGATTGCTCACGGGCAGTAGATCTTCCCTTTAGGCAGACAATCCTGCCTTTCGGGCAGCAAAATAGTGGGCAATAGGACTGTATGGATGAGCAGCATCACATGTACGAACGAGCAACATAGCATGTACAAACAGGCAGCAGGGTACAAACGACCAGCAGTATGGGCAACCTGCAAATTTTTGGGTAGGAGAGAGAATTAGGACCACAAGCCCTAATTTGTGAAAAATCCCTAATTGGGCATTTTTCTGTGAAATTGGAAAATTGATCTTCTGTAATTGTGGAACAACCCAGTTAGGGTTTGTGGATCTTTTGAAAAATTTCATTCATCTCATTTATGAGATGAATTACTAATGCTTTTGGGGTTTTTGTCCTTTAAAGGTTTCCCTAGTGAAAACTCTTGTGTTCAATGTATTGATGTTGTTTACTGCACTTGTCATTTGTTTATTTTAGTCTGCAAATTATATAAGTATTCATGCTAATGCTAAAAATTCAACATGGTATTAGAGCTTAGCATGTGAAGACACAGTAAAGGGACATTGTTGTTGTCTTCCTAGACCTTGGGATATTTTGCAGACTTAACATTTGACTAAGTGGCAGAGATGTCCATCAATATCTTCAGACTGGAAAAGAAGCTACAAGGTTCAAGCAACTACAACTCCTGAAAGAATGACTCATATGACATTGTGTTTAATGTCAATGAAGAGCCAACATCTAAAGCTAGGACCACTCGCAAGCGGGTGTTATACTACGACATCTACATATGAATGTAGGAACATCTGCTACTGCATCTCGTCACACGTGAATGTAGGACTTGTCGTCCGTAAGGACTCAACGTAGAGCATCCTCAATGTTAAAGCTAGGACCACTCGCAAGTGAGTGTTATACGACGGTATCTACATATAAATGTAGGAACGTCTGCTACTGCAGACCTCGCCCGCACGTGAATGCAGGACCTGTCTTTCGTAAGGACTCATCGTTGAGCATCCTTAGCGTTAAAGCTTGGACCACTCGCAAGCGAGTGTTATACTACGACATTCGCATATAAATGTAGGTACACTCTCCATACGAGAGTAACGTCTGCTACTGCAGATCTCGTTTGCATGTGAATGTAGGACCTGTCGTTCGTAAGGACTCATCGTAGAGCATCCTCAACGTTAAAGCTAGGACCATCCTTAGCTAGTAAGGACCACTCTCAGGAGTAGAGTGTTATTGTCTGCGAGACCATCCTCAAGAGAGGATACTATCATCCACAAGTGAATGTCGGACCTCGTTAGCATCTGTAGGCGCACTTGGCCTCTTTCATACTGGAGCATCAGTGCCATCCCATCATCAATGACAGTCTCATCATCACCCCTCGTTTTCAGGGAGGATCCATATCATCAACGTGCTCCCCCTTTGTCCAAGGAGGGTTCATGTTTTCGACCCGTTCTTCCTTTCCGAGGAGAGTCCATATCTTTGACCTGTTCCTCCTTTCAAAAGAGAGTCTATATCTTTGACTTGTTTCTTCCATTCCGAGGAGAGTCCAAATCTTTGACCTATTCCTCCTTTTCGAAGAGAGTCCATATCTTTTACCTGTTCCCCTTTCCGAAGAGGGTCCATATCTTCATCATTCCTCCTTGCGAGGAGAGTCTGTATCATTATCATCACTGTTCCTCCCTAAGAGCAAAGTCTTCAGTATCATCATCATTGTTCCTCCTTATGAGGAAAGATCTATATCATCATCATTGTTCCTCCTTAAGAGGAAAAGTATTTTCGGACTACATCAAGCTTGTCACGGAAGCTTGGTCAACACATCAGCTATTTGCTCATTGGTACTCAAATACTAGAGTTTTATAACTCCCTTCTATACCATATTCCTTATCTAAAAATATCGTATTTCTATGTGCTTTAATTTATAATTGAACACAGGATTCTCTATCATGTTTATACAACTCTGGTTGTCACATAGAATCACTATGGTATCCAACTCTAGATCAAATACACCTATCACCAACTTTTGAAGCCATATGGCTTCTCAAATAGCAGAGCAAGCTGCTATGTACTCTGCTTTAGCCGTGCTGAGAGCAACACTGGAGCCGTGCTGAGAGCAACACTGGACCGTTTCTTACTAAACCATGAGATCATGGCGGATCCCAGACAATAACATCCCACCTGAGGTGCCCTTTCTGTCTACGGCACATCCTGCCCAATTTGAATCCGTATATCCATACAATCTGTAGTCATGATCCAAAGTCTGTCGTACCTTTTAGATACCTTATCACATGCTTTGCAGCGATCAGGTGAACACATCTAGGCTTAACTAGATACTGACTCAGGGTGTTCGCAACAAAGCATATATCTGGCTTGATATTCGTTAGATACATCAACGACCCAATAATTTGTTTGTACTAAGTCACATCTACTAACTCTAATGATTCATTAGATAATATTTTTAGGTTGGTATCCATGGGTGTGGCTATGGCTTTACAATCCAACATATCAAATCTTCTTAAGATTTCCACATACTTTGTGAAGCTGCATTGCTTCACTACAAGCTGAACATGCTGTAATGTACTCAGCCTCTTTATGACATCATACCTCTTTATGACATCATACCCGATCCCAAACATCGTGAGGTGCTCTTTCTCTCCTCAACACTTCCTCCTTGCATGTACAATGAGTTCATCCTGTCAGGTCATCGACATATCCTAGTCTTCCGCATTCAACCTTGAAGGTTGGAACCCACTTTACTCTTGGTAAAGCCTTAGTCCATCAGGAAGTTGTCCATCCTGTCATACCATGTTGAACTCGGAGACCTTCTCCAACTACTCCCCCTGAAGCAGAGCATTATCCTCCCTCTGCATTTTGTACTCTATGTATCGAAACATTTTGTACTGGAGTGACAGGGGCATCCTTTGCTACCGATCTTCTATGTATCCATCTCAAGTTACTAGATACCAAGATCCTTTATCTCGAACTTTGTTGAAAAGTTCCTCTTGCACCCATCTATAAGCTTGTTGTCTTCTATAGGTTTCCATCTTCAACCTTGTAGCAAAGGTTAAGATATTGATCACTCTAGGTGATCTTCAAGCTCCTTATGTAACTAGATGTGCTTATCTATGGGTGCCTTCTGAGCTGGTACAAAGTCTTTTCTGCACATGTGGTTCTTTTCTGAGACAAACCACAAACTTTGCTTTGTATACTTGTTCTTGTAGATCCACATGAAAGACACTACAGACTTCCCCTCAGGTCTCAGAACCATATCCTAGACATCATTCCCCATGATCAACTGGTACTCTTTGATCATAGCTTCTTCCATAGTTGGAAGGGTCTGCATCAATGATGTCTCTCAACAGTGCCACATAACTAGAGTGTATCCGAGGCCTCTTACTTTAGTTGAAAGTCCTGTCATACTTTTCTTCATCTTGAATTATCTCTCGTGCCCAAGGTGGTCTTCATCTCTCAAGGTGGATCTACCGCTCTCTTATATTCTTCTGAAGCTCTTTCTTTCGTCACGGTGTCTCTGACCCTGGGAGCTTCAGATTCATTTTCGTGTATGTTTTATTGGAGTGAATCTTGAACTATCATCACTTGTTCTTTGGAACAAGTCTTATCCTCCTTTTCTTGTAGGCGGTTGTACACGACCTTTCCTTGAAGTCACATACACCGATTGCATGGTCAGAAACATTTCATGAGACATATGCATAATGACAAAGTCTTATGCATAACGATATAATTATGCAACTATTTTAGCTAATACAACATTCATCCATACATAGAAGCTTTCCAAATGCCTTCCATCTCTACCATAACATTATTGAGATTTTGTAAATCTCAATATGTCAGCAAAGAGGTTTCATTCTAGATAAGTAGCAATGGACTGTTGTATAGAACCATGGGCTACTTCCCCATAACATGCATATTAGTAGTATACTGTCATTAATGCAACCATTCTATCATGCATAATACATTTCCTTGAACCATCTAAATAATGACAATACTTATCTTTTGTTTGTTTGGTAGAATCCTTCTTGATCCTTATGTCTTGGATCCTTCTACTGATTCTAGGAACTTGTGTACTGGTTCTGAGTGTCACTAATTTCATTCTTTCTTTCGTACATGCTGGTCATTGTACTGAACATATCCTTGGGAGTCTACAAGGATGATACATGTGAGATCCAATGGAGGCAGAAATAATCCTCTTAACTTTGACTAAATCCGCCTGGTGCTTTGTCTTCATCTCCCTTTGGATCTGCAGCTTCTTTTTTGACATAGTTCTCCAGATCATGCTTCTTCAGGTATGAGAAGCATTCTATACTTTCATTCTCAGAGGTTCTTGACTTCTTCAAGCTTGTTCTTAAGCTTGGTACTGTTTGTCATCATGATAAAAATGAGAACCTCAAATGGAAATAGAGAGGATAGAAATTACCAATGAGATTGCTTCAACTTGATGCTAGCATGAAAGCTTTTCTGGAAGACTGCTTCTAGTGGACCTAGGGTTTGACAGAGAAACCCTAATTTTTCAACTTTGGTATCTTTCAGATCTGATTGGATAGTAATTTGCGCCTTCTTAAGGCGAGCTGAGCAACATACTCATTTTCCCAAAACTGTGAACAGAACTACAAAATATCTGATGCCCTAGTTTTCTTCAATTTCTTCCGCATAATTTCCTGATCTTGTTTTTGCTGTATATTCGAAATTCTTGGTCCTTTGGGAATGCAACTTCGTATTGAGGTAGCCTGGTCTGTCTGCTTTCCAACCCCACAGGCTAGAGAAGAATTGGTTTCACCAATTGGGACTTATGCGAAAGGTGACTTATTTCAAGACTGTTCAACATAGCAAACTTGTACGGACTGCCATGTGTCATTGTTTCACCTTCGAGGTCTGAAATTTTCCCACAAAAACTACAGTCCGTGCCCTATATGCAACATTTTGCGAAGTTTTATTTGGACCTTCCTAGCCCAACATGGCAATTCTTCCTAGGTGAGCTGTTTGAGGATGAATTCTGGGAGGGGCTGGAACCCTGAGTTGGAGGAATCATATCTCCTAGATTATAATGAATTTGAGGCTGAAACTTTTACACATGGTACAACAAAATTTCATTTTCGGCTTGTCAAAGTTTCAGCTCCTGAGCCTTCTCCAATCTCGCATTATAGCGAAAGTCCCAACATGACTAGTTTTTGTCTTCTAGGGTTTTTGAGCATGAAACCCTAATCTTCAGTAGCTGTAGCTGTAGTAGTGTTTCGGCTGCACAAAGACTTCTTTCAGGGTATCTCTGATACCATGTTAAGTTTTTAATGGTTATACAGGATCTAATAACATTTAGCATCATAACATCATAACCATATGCAAAAGGGTCACTAAAAGATAGACAAACACAACCACACAAAAGAACACAAAGATTTATCTTGGGAAACCCTCATGTGGAAGAAGACCCAACAAAACTTCCGCTATATAGATGTATAAGATAAAACCCCAAAACAGGTAATCCTCCTCCTTGTTGGTATGTCTCTCTCTCTCTCCTATGCGCAATACACAAGTGTGAGTCGGTGATCAAATGAGGAACACAACTCCTCTATTTATACTCTTTTTGTCACTTGACATTTAACCTAACAAGTTGGCCCCACTAAACTGTCTGGGCTAACTTCACCTATGAAATCACAAAACGGTATTATATTATATTATATTAGGGTACGATTGACCCGACTTACAATGGATGCTTTACCTCATGACTCTATAATGACCAATTATAATAATAACATCTTGATGGAGGAATAAAACATCTCCCTTGGGGTACATCAGTAAAATACATTTAGAATATCCTTTGAAGTTACAATATTTCAACAGTATGCAAGTCACATCCAAGCTTGTCTCAAGCTTCGTGAGGATCTTTTCTAGAACCTCTGTGATGGGCTCACAGGGGAATGTAATGCTGTGAGGTTCTGGGGGACACTTAGAATTAGCTGTCCCTTAGTCCATATTATGTCGCAACCCTTAGGATCCATGATGAATAATCATTACATTTCTTTTACTTATGTGGCCAAGCAATCATTTAGATTTAGCATATGTTTTTCATCTGTTTGGCCTTTTCACTTTCATTTCACATTAGCCTTTTGGATGGATTTTCAATTTCAACCTTTTGGGCCTGCACTTTACTTTCCTTGGATATAACATGATGCACATATACAATGTAATGATGAAAATACACCATAGACATATTGAAGAGATTCAGAATGTTGGACTGCTAGTCCATAGCTACTCTGATGGATGCAAACTTGAAGAAGCTGAGGGATTATGCTTCAAATTCAAATTTGATTGATCCCACTATGTATTGCCAGTTGATTGGGTCCTTGATGTATTTGACGAACAACAGACTAGATATTTGTTTTGCTATGAATGCTCTCAGTCAGTTCATGTGCGAACCGAGCCAGATTCACTGGATTGTTGCAAAACATGTGCTCAGATAGTTACGTGGCACTGTGAGATATGGTCTACGATATGATTCAGAGCGTGACTTGAAATTGCAAGGGTTTACAGACTGAGATTGGGCTGGATGCTCTACTGATAGGAAGGGTACTTCAGGATGTTGTTTCAGTCTGGGTTCTGTAGTTATTTCCTGGTGCGATATGAAGCAGAACTCTGTAGCTCTTAGTACTGCGGAGGCTGAGTATATGCCTTCTAGTTCAGCAGCTCGAGAAGCATTTTTGCTTTGTAAACTTCTTGCAAGATTGTTTGGCCAGATTCCAGAGCCAACCGTGATTCACTGTGATAACCAGAGTTGTGTGCAGATGTAAGTGAATCCTGTATTTCATTACAAGTCAAAGCACATAGAGATTCAGTATCACTTCATACGTGATATGGTGCAGAAAGGTGCGGTCTAGCTAAAGTATATTCCGACAGATGACCAGACTGCAAATGTTCTCACCAAGCCTCTTCCTAGAGTGAAATTTGAATACTTTCGCGGAAGACTTGGAGTAGAAGAGAATGTCTCCCTCCTTGAGAGGGAGAGATGACTGAGAGACACTTACCATACCTTTGCCAAGGTACCTTTGCTCATCCAGGTTCTTAGCCAGGTATGGGAGAAATCCCATCGACAGATGAGACAGACAGGTAGTAGATGGTCGGGTTCACACAGGTGCCTCTGCTTGTCCAGGTGCTAAGCTAGGTGTGGGAGAAATCCCATTGCCAGATGAGTCAGACAGGTAGTAGATGGTCGTGTGATTGCAGAGGTGCCTCTACTCGTTCAGGTTCTCAGTCAGGTATGTGAGTACCCCATCGACAAATGAGATGAACATGTAGTAGATGGTCGTGCACGCATGCTCATCCATGATCTCTATCTAGGTATGGAAGTATTCCATCGGTAATAGAAATGGATAGGTAGCCGAATATTTTCTCTTAGGCATCTGGATAGAACAAATTCATAAAGACAACCTTTAGTACGTTTAGAGATGATAGAGACATTATAGATGTACAGATGAAACCTAGATGATCATGATGCTGATGAAGACCGAAGAATACCTTCCTTGTTGAGAGGGAGTGTTGGAGTTTGTGCAACTTCAGAAGCTATCCTGATTGTCCTCCTTCGGGAGTTGAACTTGTTGTAATCAGTCATACAAACCCTAGAAAGAACAATTTAAGCCTTAGGGTGAAAAGCCAACAATAAAAGAATAAAATAAAATTATGAAATATAAAACTGTATCGCTCCCCCAAGTGAAGTCGGCCCCAGTTAAATTTTGAGTAGGAAAATAGTATAAATAGGAGGCGCCCCTCATTATTTTACATAGCAACAACACAACAGCTCAGAGAGGTGCGTAGTTTTTTGGGAGAGAGAGAAGTTTGCATACATTGCAAAAGAAGACTTTTTTACAGGGTTTCCATCTTTGGAAAGCATTTCCATATTTTTTTTTCTTTCTTCACTGTACTCTGATCTCAGAATTATTATCTCTAGACGAAGGTTGCTGAGTTTTTCTCCCATTTGGGTTTCCTAGGTGAAAAATACTCGTGTTATTGTTTTGTGCTTTGTCTATATTCTAGTGACTCTATTGATAAATGCAATTAAGATATACTGCTATAATCTTAAGAAAATCTAACATGTAGGAATATCTCCTATGGAAAACCTTTCCCTAACTTCAATTCAATGCTAGATTCTAGCATAAGTTGGATATTCCTAGTGTGCTTATCATAAACAATAATGAATTTCCCTGAAGGATTATTATTTGCTTTGAAAATCTAATGTTCCCAAGCATCGACTGGAAGTTTCAGGAAGTAGCTTGACCCACATAGGAGTTGAGAAAATAATCTAGAGCAGGTAAAACCTGGGAAACCAGGGTGTCATTGACAACCCTTCTCTCACCAAAAATATGGTCTATTTTCAAGCATTCTCTTCATTTTCTAAAACTAAAAAATTAACCTAAATAAAATCCTTGTCTAGAATAGAACATAGATTTCTTTCTTAGCAGTGTTTTCAATGTTCACCCTCAAGATTGAACGATTGGATTCACTGAATTACTTCTGCATGGCCTACTTGAATACATAGGGTCTCTAGTTGTTTTGCCATGAGAAAATATCAATTGGGCTCCCATGCAGCCCCTTTCCTTTGTAGAAATATGGACAAAAATTTTAGACTTCTGTCAAATAAATGCACACCATGAAAATTTTAGACTTCTGTCAAATAAATGCACATTATGAAAATTTTCAAACAGTAATTTTTGGCAACTTGCCTAGGAAAAACCCACAAGGGGAAAACCTGTTAGGAGAGAGAGATTTTATTGTCAGGAAAATATTACAACAAACCTCAGAAATTTTTAGAGCAACTTATCTGAACCGGATGAAATTTTTTTTGCCTCGTTTTTTCGTGCCAAACAGGAAAAATCAATCTCAGATCTTTTTTTTTGTTTTTGCCTCGATTTCTGTGCTGTAGTACGGACTGTACAGACTGTCTGTATGAGCCTCGAAATTCGTGCCCAGTTTTTTTAAAAATCGTGCAAAAAAACTTCCTCGAAAATCGTGCATGCTGTACTAAAAACCGTATTGTACAGACTGTACAGACCAACAATAAATGCTGATGTCCTCGATTTTCGTTCCCTCTCTGCTGTTTTCCTTTCCTCGAAATGCGCGCCAAGAGAAAAAATTGTTGCTGCTGGTGCTTTCATCTTTTTCTCAGAAAAAAATGGCTTTGCTATCTCTCAGCTCTCTCCTTCACTCTCTTTCTCAAAAAGTAAGTGAAATGGCCTTTCCTTGCCTTTTTGGTGAGAACCCTAGTGTTCATCTAATCTAACGGTGAAGATTAGATTAGATTGGTGGATGAGATTAAATGCTCACATTTAAATCTCATAAATATTAAATTCACTCACCCACTTTAATTTATCAAAAAGTGACTTTATTCTCTAAAGTCATATTAAATGCTCATCTCAAGTCATTTAATGCAAGGGTCACTTTATTTTCCCCTTTTTAAGTGACTAAGGCTAAAGTCACCTAGGAGAACACTTTTCTAGGTACAAAAATCAACACTCCTTACTGAGGAAGGTGTTCTGCACCACTCCCAACTTGTCTCTGAAGAAGACAAACTTGCCCCTCCCTAAAGATTTCGTTAGAATATCTGCAACCTGCTCGTCAGTGGAAATGTACTGTAAAGTCACTGCTACTCTTTGAACATAATCTTGATGAAATGATACCTGATCTCAATATGCTTTGACCGGTCCTGAAATACTGGATTTTGAAAGAGCTGGATGCAACTCTAATTGTCACAGTAGATCACCGTAGGCCTTAGCTCCTGACCAAATAATTTCACCAGCAACTTGCGAAGCCACAGTGCCTCGCAACTGGCCTGACTGGCTGCCGTATACTCGGCCTCTGCAGAACTCAAAGCAACAGACTTTTGCTTTCCACTGAACCACTACACTGCTGCCGAGCCCAAACTGAAACAATATCCGGAAGTGCTCTTTCGGTCTACCACACTGCCTGCCCAATCTGAATCTGTGAAGCCAATCAACTTGATCCCATTCGACCTCTTGTAGTCCAGACCATACTCCACTATCCCCGCAAGGTAACGCAACACATGTTTTGCAGCTACCCAGTGCACTCTCCCGGTCTCCCTACCAAGACTACCACCTTTCGCAAACGACAGCAGTCGTCGATCGTGAGGGAAAAGTCAAGTGTGTAGTGTTGGTCTTCGTGGTCTTCGTTCCATGGACCATTACTCGTGGTCTTTGTTCCATTACGGGTGGTCGCGAGTCATAGTCCGCAAGGGATGACGGGAAATATTTGATGGACCTTATATAATCATATTTTCTAAGGGTGTATATTAAAATAAATTTAAATATTATACAATTATATAATATATATTTAATATTTTTAACATTTTATAAAAGGTATATTACATAATTACACTTTATATTAATGAAAATAAAAATTTGGATAAATTATAATTATATATATATTCGAATTTAATGGCGAATTTTATCAAAAAAAATTTGCTTGACGATTTTATTCCGAATTTCATTCATGTCGAATTTGAACACGAACTCGAACCAGGTGACCGAGGTGTCGAATTCGAATAGGAACAACCTCCCCAACTGCTGCAAGCTCATCTCTCACCTGAGAGATCCCAGTAAGGTAAGACAACATATCCTCACCTTTGACCATCCTGATACTCTTCAGCTTCTCCCTCAAAACCATCTTCCTATTCTCGTTTGAGCTCTGAAACAATATGGTCAAAGCATCCCACATTTTATGTGCTTTGTCTTTACTCAAGATGTGAGGAATAACATGGTCTTTAACTGCATCAAGAATTATCCTTCCGGGTTTAATGTCCTTCTCATTGAAGGCTGGCAGTGCAACTGGATCTATGGTAGCATTGGGAATGACAATGGGGTGAGCAGTAGTATGATTGACTACCTCGTCCCATAGCTCATTCTCCTCCTATACAAGCAATATCTTGGCCTTC
>LPNX010793833.1:13640-65699 GCA_001517045.1 Pseudotsuga menziesii | reverse complement strand
TGTTGGTTTAAAGATCTAAGTTTTGTTTAAAGAGGAAGAAAAGTAAAAGAACAGTAAACACTTTGCTCGAATATATATATGCTTGAAAAACTAACACTTCCATGGGACAAAATTCCGAGCCCCATCAAGCCTATCCTCAATTCTCAGTCCGGTTGAAGTCATATTTTTCAAAGAACAAGTTTCAACAAAATGCTGCTACTGTCAAAAGAACTTTTCTGAATTCTGGAAATTACTTTTCTGTCTGCAAAAATTAATATTCCGCCCCACTCAGCTTTGATACCATGTAAGTTTTTCTCAGTTTCAGCCATCGATTTAAATGTAAAAAATTATCTCAGTTTAATGCCCAACCCAGAAATGCATTAGGTTGGAAATTACATAAAATTTCAGACTGAAATAAACACAACTCAACTTTAATGACAAAAGAAATTAAATGCACACCATGAAAATTTTCACACAGTAATTTTTGGCAATTTGCCCAAGAAAAACCCACGAGAGGAAAACCTGTTAGGAGAGGGAGATTTTATTTTTCAGGAAAATATTACAGCAAAACTCAGAAATTTTCAGACCAACTTATTTCAACTGGATGAAATTTTTTTGCCTCGTTTTTCGTGCCAAACAGGAAAAATCAAACTCAGATTTTTTTTTCTGTTTTTTGCCTCGTTTTCCGTGCTGCTGTACAGACTGTAGCGTACGAACCTCGAAATCCGTGCCTAGTTTTTTTCTTCGAAAATTGTGCCTGCTATACTGAAAACCACATTGTACGGACCAGCAATAAATGCTGCTACCCTCTCCTTGATTTTTGTGCCCTCTCTATTGTTGTCCTTTCCTCAAAATGCGTGCCAAGAGAAAAACTTGTTGCTGCTGGTATTTTCTCCTCTTTCTCAGAAAAAAATGGTTTTGCTCTCTCTCATCTCTTTCCTTCACTCGCTTTCTCAAAAAGTAAGTGAAATGGCCTTTTCTTGCCTTTTTGGTGAGAACCCCAGGGTTCATCTAATCCAACGGTGGAGATTAGATTAGATTGGTGGATGAGATTAAAATGTTCACATTTAAATCTCATAAATATTAAATTCACTCATCCACTTAAATTTATCAAAAAGTGACTTTATTCTCTAAAGTCATATTAAATGCTCATCTCAAGTGATTTAATGCAAGGGTCACTTTATTTTATCATTTTTAAGTGACTAAGGCTAAAGTCATCTAGGGCACATTTTAATCTCATAAATATTAAATTCACTCATCCACTTAAATTTATCAAAAAGTGACTTTATTCTCTAAAGTCATATTAAATGCTCATCTCAAGTGATTTAATGCAAGGGTCACTTTATTTTATCATTTTTAAGTGACTAAGGCTAAAGTCATCTAGGGCAACACTTTTCTAGGTACACAAATCAACACCCCCAAAAAGTGGTTATATTTAATTTTAATAAAGTTATCTTTTACTTTATGAACCAAGTGCACTTTATCCAATGTTCCCCCAAGTTTCCAGGATGCGGGAGTAGGGAAACGCATATTGGTGACGTGTGGAGACCACCCCCAAATTTTAGCAAAATTCGAGAGGAGCGGGGGCAGGGGCAGGGGCGGGGGCGGGAGGACGTCCAAGCCTTAATGAAAAATAATATTATAAATTATTAAATCCCAGCAATAACAATTCAATGATTCATTCCATGTAAATTACTAAAAGTAAATACTAAGTTTATCATTGTGCAATGTAAATCAGAATATAACAAATTAATAATACAAACACGTTATACAATTCATTATAATAATTTTCAAATTTGTCATTTGAATCTTGATATTAATATTTCTAATTTTAGTCATTGTAAATTGTAATTGAAATATAGAATCAATGATATTGCATGCTAAAATAGTGAAATAGTAAATTACTAAAGACTAAGCCTGAAATAGAGAATAAACAACAATTAAAATTAAATTTTGTTTTTTTAAAACTGAAATTGGTAAAATCGTGGGGGGCGTCTAGGATCCCCCTTAGTTTTAGGAGGGGGCGTGTGGGAGCCCCCCTTCACCAGAGCGTGCTGCAGAACAGGGGGACGTACCCCCTTATGCGTTTCTGAGAGTTTTCTAAATTTGGGGAAGCTGAGAAATGTTTCGCTTGGAGTCCCCGGGGCACATAGTTTTAAAAATCGTTCAAACCGGAATCGGAACCGGCCGGTTCACCGGTTCGGAACCAAACCGGGTCAAACCGGTTGGTTAACCGGATCGGGGACCGGTTAGTTACCGAACCGGCCGGTTTGGTACCAAACCGGTCCGGTTCGGTAACTAACCGGTCCGGTTCGGTAACTAACCGGTCCAACCGGCCGGTTTCGAACCTGACCGGTCCGGTTTGGAAAAATGCCAATTTTTTTTTCATTTACCCTTTTGTTATTGGAATGATCATTCAACATTGCTGCAGCTCTGTAATACCGATGATATGCCTGTTAAGAGAATTGTACTATTCTGTTTGTTTTCTGACTTGTTATTCTATTTTCGATATTGCAAAATTTTTAAAACTTTTCATTATTCTGCAAATTTTTGATTTTTCAGCACCTCCAGACTACTATATTATACAGTGCAATAGATTAGGTGAGTGGGATCAAAAGTACAAGTAACCACGACAAAATGGTAGTGTCTAGAGCATTTCTAGAGCATGTCTAGAAACAAGAAACTACGAAATACCCAAGTCAACAACTAATATGGGGAAACCTAGAAGGATAAACTTAGAGTACGTCATTCATACAAATAACTACGAACAGCTATGCACAATCCAGGAAAATCTTTTATAGAAGAAATTGTTTTATATTAATAGAGGCAGTGATTCTTCAACTTTATATAGCAAGAGTTACTTATATGTCATACAAAAATGTCATAAACAAATCACATCATTTACTATTATTCCTGCATATTTTTATGAATATAGTTAGACTAGGTAATTCTTATGTGAAATTTTGGCTAATGTTTGAGAGAAATTTGTCAATTGGCAAACTAATCTCTGAATAAATATGGATACAATATCCATTTGGTGAACATTAAACTATAGAGTTTTTACTGGTACAATTTTCTTCCTCTTGTGTACTAGTTGCTGATCTTTCGGACATGGGGCTTATTTACCCTTTTGTGTGACCAACTACTACATTTACTATTTACTACATTTACCCTTTTGTACCATTTTGATATATTGACTCTTATATGGTATATACATGAGTAGATTTTGGTTAATTTGTCTTCAATGCCTTGGAATCATGGATTATAATCTTGAAAATGTTGTTTTCCTTTAAAATTTAAGTATTTGATGTATTTTTTAGCAAACCGATTCATTAAATTCAAATCGGCAGATTTATGACCGATTCATTACCGATTCCGATTCCGATTCCAAGTTGACCCTCGACCGATTCCGAGTCCGATTCTGATTTTTAAAACTATGCTGGGGCACAGGGAGCGAGGGGGGCATGCCCTGACCCTGGGGGGCGATTCCCCGTGTAACACTGAATCTCATAAAGCCACTTTATAAAATTAAAACAAGGGAATACTTTATAAAAAGTCCCATTTACATAAGAGCCACTTTAAAATTTAAAAAACAACATTACTAAGTAAAGTAGCCTAGCTAGTGCATGGTCACTTCTGCATACAAGACAAAAACATGCGGAGTGCCTCCAGAGCTAAATCTCTAACATCCTTGAGTCAGAATCATGCCCAGGGCTCTGAGGAATGGCATGTTGTTGAACAGAGCAATGCTCTACCGGGGTTCGAAGTGCCAAAGCTTTTCATTGACATCTCCCATGGTGCAACCTCTTTTGCTGCTGGAGGTGGCATAGCCTGAAGCTGTAATAGCTGCATTTGATCCCCCCCCCAGAATCTCTAGTTACATAGTAAAAGTTGTTAATAGCAATTTAATATCTCAGTTGATTGTCTTTTTGATTGCAAGTGGCAGAAGGGTCTTTTTTTGAAGGAAACAGTTAAAATAATACCTCTAAACGTTGGCACTCAAATTCTTCAAATTGTTGAGAGTTATTTTACCTCCTGATGCTTGACTTCTTGCTTAACTGTTGTTGAACAATATTTTGCAGGTCAATTGCTAGAGCTGTTGAATGTGTCTTCTGATGCAAATGTCCTCCCTACCACATATGGAGAATTAAGACCTCCTTTGGGAATACATCGTTTAAAGGTGGATACTTGTGCTATATTGTCTATGAATGAACCTCCAAATTCTTTCTGTTCTTGCTGATATGTTGCCTCCTCTAAGAAAGAGAACTCTAGAAATAGCTGTTCCATTTGTTTTCGCATGACATTGCTGTGATTATTTAGTTGTAGTTCAGAGGCATCGAGTTTTATCAGTTTCTTGTCCCAGAACAAGAGTTACAGATTACATCCTGAACCATGTGACTACTGTGTGGTTAACTTTATTTTTGAATGATGTTTTTTCTTTGTCTGTATTATGTTCTTGTTGTATTATTGTTTGCAGATAGTGGAATTCATTGCGGTTTTGTTGAAGAGTGGGAGTGAAGTTGCTTGGCAGGAGTTGGTTCGTTTGGGTGCTATTCAGACAATATTAAAACTTTTTTTCGAGTATTCTATCGATCCCCACGCTTACAAGTCAATTTCATAATAACTTATCAAATAAAAGCTTGTGGAGGCCTAACTATATTCTTGGTTTCAGATATCCCTTTAACAATAGTCTGCATCATTATGTCGAGTGTATCATAAGCTCATGCTTGGAAAGCAACAGTACCATTGTTATTGATCACCTGTTCCAAGATTGTGATTTGATGGGGAAACTTCTGGAAGCAGATGAAAAGCCCTTTGTTATTGATGATCCCAGCAAGGTATTTGAATGTGTCAAATATATGAATAAAACAGTTTTAGTTTCCTTTTCTTGTTTCTGCACCTTGTTTTGAATTTGAACTATCACAGTCTGTCACAATTCATGTATACATTATTTATGTATTTCCTATGCCCTTTTTAAATTTTGTCAGCCAATAGCACCTACACGTGGTAAATCTCCTCCAAGGACAGGAAATATGGGACATATTACACGAATTGCAAACAGGCTGTGTCATATCGGGAATAACAATATCCAGATACAGGCCTATCTACAGGTATGTGTTTTAAACTTATAACTTGTAATGCATCTTTTTTTCCCACAACAAACAACTGCTTCTGAATATAAAATTTTCATTGAACCGAGAGATACTCTCGGTGCTTTACAGCCCAGTATGGGGGAGATGTTACGTAACGTTATTATAAATAAAATAATAATTAAAAAAATTCATGTTGTCTCATACAATAAAAAATTAACCAAATAAAAATTAATTAAAAAATCCATGTCTTAACCTAATGAAAAGTAATTAAAAAACCATGTCCTCTCATAAAATAAAAAAACTAAAACAAGCATACATCAATCTTAAACCCGGATCTACGAAGCACCACAGATATCAATATAAATTTATTGAGATTTTTGTGGACCTTAAAAACATTAAAGGTAAACAAATTTTACACCTTAAGAAATTTGGATCCCTCTCGGTGCTCTATAGGCCAGTATGGGGGAGATGTTGTAATGTAATGTAATGGTTTTTTTTTTGGTAAGCTGCACAGATCTATTATAATACAGAGGCAAAAAATACATTAGTCATCCTGCCCAATGGAGGTTTTAGGAGGTGAAGCCACCCCCTGAGCCTCTCAAAAACCGGCCGTCTGAGAGAACCAACATCTAAGATGTTCATGACTAAAAGTAGAGGCCTGGGGCCAGACTGAGACATAATTACAGTATTCCAAATAAAGCAGACATACTCATATGCTTGAGCCTAGACATAGTTTTCAGTAGCAGACATGAAAATAGACATAGTTACAAAGTTCATAATTAAAAACAGACAATTGACACTATTTCCTTGGCCAAAAAACCTGGGACGAGGGGTCTTGCTGCTGCTTGGAGACGCGAACATTAAATTGGTGGAATTTCTTCAGTGATGGGGCAAGCCCATCGTTCTTCTTGCGACTTGGTAGGTGAGTTGGTGGCGGCTTTCAGAGCCAGAGAAGGCGGATGCTATTGTTGCTCAGACTGCTGGGCTGTCATTTCCTTTAGGCGTTTGAAGAGCGGCTCGACCGTTGAGGGGATGGGAAAAGGCTGAGCGTGAGGGATTGCGGTTGAGCAACCGATCGCACTACCGCTGCCACCTAAACTGGTAAGAACCAAACCTCCCGAAGCACTACCGCTGCCACCGCCACCTTGTTCACGACCTCCAACCTTCAGTCCCCCCATCCCAGAGATACCTGTCGTGCCCTTACAAGCAAATGAGTTCTCCATGGGCGTGAGCGGAGCTTCTATCTCAGTAATTTTAGTTTTTACGATTTGGACTGCGACCTGTGCATCAGACGAGTTGCTGAGCATGTCCTCAGCCAGGTTGCAGAGCATATTCTTCATGAGCCAATAATGATTGATCTAGCTACCATCCTCGCCGGTCGAGAGCTTCTGGTTGAGGACACGATTCTGCCATGCTTCCACTAAGACACGGACACAAGGAGAGATATGAGGTTCATAATCCGTCGGGACCTGAAAACTGCAACCATGCTAAGCTTTACCTCTGCCGGAGCTAGCTCTCCTCGACGTTCCTCTCTACCGCGACATGGAGACCAACGTGAGCCGCACCTGCGTAAAATCAACGAGATGGGGGGTGCTTCTTCTTGCAATACATCGAGAGAACCCAAACACAGAGACGCAGAGAACCTCTAGATGTGTAGCGAGCCAAGCAATACACTGAGCCGGACCGAGATAAATTACGATGGCGCTCAAAACCATATTTCTGTCAGTCATGGTACCTGTGTGCAATGAATTTCGTTGCAGGGCCATGAAAGCTACGATGAGGACGGACCTTCGCCAGCCCGAGTCGCATGAGCCGAAGTGACAATCGAAGTGTCTCCCATGCGCGAAGGACTAAGAATGTTCTGGAGGGTCAAGCTGTCGTGGTAGATGTCAAGGCTGGACTCATGCTGATCGCCACATGTTCGATGCGAGGATCGGGGGAGGCGCAACGACGGTCGTCGGAATTAACACCTGCTACCGGGGGAGAGAGATCAGGACTGGCTAGATGAACGCTTTTGAGCTGCACCTGTGAATCTAGAGGATCTTGTAACGTGCCTTCCACGAGGGTGTGTGGAGAGTTCACGCCTGAATTAGCTAAGAAGTCAGCTAATGCGTTGGCTTTCCTGTGCATGTGGTGGAAGGTGGTAGCGTGCATGCGCTGCAGGAGGGATGCCAAACAACTGATACCATGCGCCAGGCGCTAGCTGGTGGTGACTTTGGAGATCGGCGTGCCATAGAGGATTTTGTCGGCCAGATTGAGTATGATGGCAGAGTCTCCTTCCACAATTATCGGCAGAAGGTTTTTTTTGTCCACTATCGTTAACCTTGTGATCATGCCTTCAAGTTCAGCGGCATTGTTGGAATTGAAACCCATATTATTGTAGAAAAGATGAATGATGTCTCCTTTGTAGTTTCTTATAGCTCCCCCGAAGCCAGCCATTCCCGGGTTACCCTTGGAGGCACCATCAAAATTCAGCTTGAAGACTTTCTCAGGAGGTGGATCCCAGTGCATAGGGCTAGCCACTTGCATAATGGGTTTGCTGATGGAAGGAGGGACCACTGAAGAGTTGAAACTGAGGGCTTCCAGGATGCGTCGCTCACTTTGCGAGGTGGGGAGGTTCGAGTTCGACCATCCTTTGGAGTGGATGGTTTATTGAAGAATCTTTTTTATTGAGTTCCAAAGGACTTGAGTAGAGGTTTTGGTGTCCTTGAAAATTATGTTGTTTTGCTCTTTCCAGGTGTGTGAGCATCCAAAGTTGATTGAGGATATTGCTTTCAAAAGGAGAGTCCATCCAGTGCTTAAGAGAGTTGGTTACGTTGCCTTTTACTGTGTTAGTGCGCCTAAAAGCCTCTGCAACATTGTCCCATAAGGAGCTAGGGAAAGGACAAGCGTCCATCAGGTGGTCAATGGATTCTTGATGTTCATTGCAAAGACAACATTTGGAGGGACCTTGGAAGCCTTTTCTAGCCAGGTTCTCCCAATCGAGAATACGCCGGTGCATGAGAAGCCAGATAAAATGAGAGATTTTGGGCCATTGGGGAGATTTCCAGAGATGGTTCCAAACAGGGGAGACCTGGCTGTCTGGCGAGGCCGACAGGATTTCATAGGCTTCTCTGACCGAAAAGTTACCAGATGGCCTGTGACCCCATCGAATAATATTCGAGCCATGAATTTGCTTGAGCCGACGAGTACAGATTTCAGGCCAAATTTTGTCTGAAAGAGCTTTGTCAGGAGCGATGTTCTAGGACAAGGGATCTTTCCAGCGATGGAACCCATCATTTGAAGGTTGCCAGTACTCCTTGACTTTTAGGTGGTTGTTGAGACCAATGTAGTTCTGACTGTCAGGGTCAAGGACAAGACTTTTCAGGTTAGGAAGTTGTTGCCAGGAATCACCCCAGAAAAGAGCCTTGTCCCCTGCTTTTATTTCCCAAAAACTGTGTTGTTGAATGAGGGCCCTTTGTTTGTTGGCAACCTTCCAAATGTGCGAACCTTCAGAGTCTTCATCAAATCTGATCAAAGAGTGGGGGGGATAGTCCAGAGCATGATTGTTATTCCAAAGCTTGGTCCAGGGGGTGTTGTTCTTAGAAATCCAGTTCCACCAGATTTTTGCCGAGAGCGCCTGATTATTTAGCTCTGGATCTCTGATGCCAAGACCTCCTTCATTTTATTTTTTTACAAAGCTTGTCCCAACTTACCAGGGCCCATCTGCTATTATTATTGTTGCAGCCCCAAAGAAAAGACCTCTGCAGAGATTTGATTGCTTTTAGAACCCGTTTTGGAGCTGCCAGAACCGAGAAGAGGTAAAGGGGCATTGACTGCAAGGTGGACTTGAGAAGGATCGCTCGGCTGGGGAGATTGAGGGCTCTGAAGGTCCAAGAAGTAAGACGGTTCTCAAGTTTGTTTAGGAGCTCCTTCCAAGAGGCATGTTTTAGGGCAGCATCAAAAAGAGGAGCGCCTAAATATTTTGTAGGCAAAGAGGAAACCGAGAAGCGGAGGATACAAGAGATGTTTCTCTGGGCCGCAACTCCAATATTGAAGAAGAAGATCTGAGATTTTTCAAGGTTTAGGGTGGTTCCCGAAGCCTCTTCAAAGGTTTGCAAAATAGAGTGAATAGTGCGGGCTTCTTGGACTAAAGAGTGACCAAAGAGGAGATTGTCATCCGCAAATTGCTGGTAGGCCAGGGGAGGGGCATTGTGGAGGGAAAGGCCTTTAAGGGAGCGAGTTGCCAAGGTTGATTGAATCATACGCCCTAGACCTTCAACCATAAGGATGAAGAGGAAAGGGGAAAGAGGGTCATCTGACGGATGCCACGCGAGGGGGAGAAGGTGGAGGAGGGGGAGCCATTGACCAGGATGGAAAAGAAAGCGGAGGAAATAAGGGAAAGGACCCATTGAACCCAATCCTGACAGAAGCCGAAGGCGAGCAACATTTTGCCAATGAAGAAACAGCTTAATTTGTCGAAGGCCTTGGAGAGGTCTAGTTTGAGGATCATGCCAGGGGTTTTGGAGGATTTGAGAGAATGGACAACCTCATGGGCTAGGATTATTCCATCAAGAATTTGGCGACCTTCAACATAGCCCGATTGCTCCGGAGAAATGAGAAGAGGAAGGAGGGGTTTCAGTTTGTTTGCCACCACTTTAGAGATGATTTTTTAAATAACATTGCAAAGGGAGATAGGTCGGGTCCCAGGACTTACTAGGGTGAGCGGCACCCGTTTCTTTAGGGATGAGAGTCAGGTGTGTGGTGTTGAGCGCTGGCAGGATCCATTTCTTTTGGCGCGATTCCTCAACCAAGTCAAGAACTTCCTCTTTGAGCAAATTCCAGCAATGGTGAAAGAAGTCAATAGTGAAGTCATCAGGGCCTGGGGAAATTCCATCGGCCATTTGCTCGACCGATGCTTCCACTTCTTACATGGTTATGGGTTGCATGAGGGATTGGTTGTGCTCATTATTGATTAGAGGAGGGATGTGCTGGGTTACCTTGTGAACTGCTTCATGACGGGCGTGGTTCGGTTTTGAGAGGAGCTGACTGAAATGCCTGGTTAACTCTTCAAATATTTCCTTCTGCTCCTCCAAAGTTTCTCCCGTTTCTGAGTGCAGTTTGCTGATTCTGTTCCTCATTCTGTGCTGGATGGTGGACTTGTCGAAGAAGCTTGTGTTCTTCTCTCCCTCTTTTAGCCATTTGACCCAGGCCTTCTGATTCCAGTAGATTGCTTCTTGATCACATCTCTTGTTGAGTTGGTGCATACGCTCCCTTTCCTGAAGTTTGATTTTCCGGGTGAAACCATGATCCATAGTGTGGTGCTGGATGAAAGCTAAGTTTTCTTGAATGGCTGCTTTCTCTTTGAAAATATCGCCAAACATAGTCTTATTCCATATTCTGAGTTGTCCACGGAGCTTTTTGACTTTTTGGTGCATGATGGCCATCCTTGAACGACCTGACACTGACATATCATTCCACCAGGAGCTGACAGAGTCCATGAAGGTGGGATGGGTTGGCCAGAATTTTTCAAATCTGAAAGGTTTGTGGAGGGGGGCGCCTTGACTGTGCTAGGAGAGGGCAATGGGGTATTGATCCGATCCCGCTGTGGGAAGAACAGAAGCATCCAGTAACTCTCCAAGAATGAGAATGTGATCCGAAATGAGGAAGCGGTCCAGGCGTTTTGTAATTTGGTGCACCCCGCCTCTTCGGTTGTTCCAAGTGAAGAAACCCGAGGAGGTTTGGATGTCAACCAGCTCACAAGAGCTAATCATGGTTTTGAAGGCATCATCTTCAGCAGAGAGGGCTCTGATACCTCCCTTTTTTTCCTCCAGGTTGGATATTATGTTCAAGTCCTCGCCTATGATTATAGGAGACTCAGTATGTAGGTTGTGGAACTAGTCAATATGATTTAGGAGGCTTCTCTTGGAGTCTGCCATCTGGGGACCGTACACGTTCATTAAGAAGCCCCTGATGCTGGAGTCGAGAATGTGGAAAGAGGCAGAAAGAGAGTGTCTGGAGGATAGGGCTTCGTCCAGAGTGATGAGAAGACGATTCCAGCTAATTGAGAGGCCCCCTGAGGCACCATGAGCGTCAATGGCTATGGTGAGACAATCTTTGCAAATCCAAGCTATAATCAGTGAAACTGTTTTACTGGGACATTTGGTTTCCTGAAGAAATAGGATAGTAGGTTTGATCTTTTTGGATCTTCATTTTGAGCATTCTTTGTTTAGAGCGACCGTTGAGACCTCTGACATTCCATGAGAGGAGTTTCATTGATTAACAGGTGGGGGGCAGTGAAAAATTTTGTTAATTGAGCATATTGGACGGATTCCACTAGCGTAGTGCCTAGACTATTGATTCGTTGTAGAGCAGATTTGCGTCCTTTTTTTTGGATCTTTTTGGGCTTTTTGTTTCTCTTTTTGTCCAGAGGTAGCCACTCCGAATTGGGCTTTCACTTTGGCTAGAGCTTTATGAAAAAGTTGAATCTGCATGGGAGGGATAGATTTCAAAGCTTTTCTGGTGCATGCATCTTCAAGGCCAATTAGATCGAGACCTTCTGGTATTGCATCTTTCATATCTTCTTCCTCTTGAGCTTCATGGTTTTGATTTGGCATCTTATGTTCTAAAGGGGCTGACCCTTGTATTTCATGAGGGTTTTCCAAGGGTATACCTTTGGATTGGTCTGTAAGTTGCGGATTTGCTGGATCTGCTTTTTTTGGTGAATGCGGCTGCCCTGGGTCTTCTTGCATCAGTACTAGTTCTTCAATGTTCTTTTCCTCTAGGACTTGGAAGCTATTGCTGGTGGATGAGGGTTGATCTAGGTGCTTTTCTTGCGGAGGTCTTCTGTGATTGCGCTTTTTCCTGGCTGTTTGCTGAAACCCTTGCTCATCAGTGGCTGCATTTTTTAGACTCTCTTGCGTTTTATTAGATGGACAGTCTCTGAACAGATGCCCATGTTCATGGCATTTTCGACATCTAAACGGGATGTGTTCGTAGTCTAGCGGCTGGACCCAATCACTATCCTCATGGGAGAGACAAATTGCGTCTAGAAGGGTGTGAGCAATATGCATGTAGACGCAGTTTCTGGCATACGAGGTGAATTTGTTCATTTTGGTTTGGTTCACTGTGCGAACAAAAGTTGCTAAAGTGTTTCCAATCTCCTGGAGGGTGGATTCGTACCAGTATTATTGGGGGAGCGAAAACATTCGAATCTAGACAGGGGCCCAAGAGAAGTCCTCTTCCTCTGGGTAGAAACGTTCTACCCGGTTTCTAAGGTATAACCTTGCAGAGTTGAAGAAGTAAGGCCCTCCTTCTTCGACACGAGCTTTGTTTTCTAGGTGGTGAAAGATGATCGTGAAGAATCCTTTTGAACCTAACTGCAGATCGAAGTGGGCTTTTGGTTTCCATTTTGCTGCGATCCAGCCACGGAGGGCCTGTTCAGTCGGCCACAACCCCATGAATTTTTCGATCAGAGCATGATCTTTCATTTTTTGGGCTTTAGCGTCGATCCTTTCTGTAGAGAGCGATAAGCATGGGCGTCTGGCCGTATGGGGGATGCATGATTTTTTCTTTCGAGACGGATTTGCCTCTTTCTCCGTGCTTGTGTCAGTGGAAGTCTTTTCAGCAGACCTTAAGTTCTCTATCAAGATGGGTAAGTTTTCTGTTTCAATTTTCATTGTAGATCTAGATCCCATGGGGCCCTCGGGTAAATTCTGAGCATTAAGAGACTGGGAGGGGCTTGGTGTCCCCCCCAAAGCCACTGTCATAATGAGGAAGCAGGGCCAAGTTGGCGGCTGGCAGATGGATCAGATCAGGGATAGAGGAGCAGGTGGATCTGAAGGCGGTACAGATCAAGGCCCGTTCACAAACCCTAGTAGAGCTCTTTAGGAGCGCCCATCTCATTGGAAAGGTGTAATGTAATGTTAATCTAAATAAAAATAATAATTAAAAAAATTCATGTTGGCTTATACAATAAAAATTTAACCAAATAAAGAGTAATTAAAAAATGCATGTCTTAACCAAATGAAAAGTAATTAAAAAACCATGTCCTTTAATAAAATAAAAAAACTAAAACAAGAATACATCAATCTTAAACCTGGATCTATCAAGCACCGCAGATATCAAATTAAATTTATTGAGGTGTAAATTTTTGTGGACCCTAAAAAACATTTAAAATAAAAAAAATTTACATCTCAAGAATTTTGGATCCCTCTCGGTGCTTGGTAGATCCGGGTTTAAGATGGATTTATGTTGGTATAGTGGTAGTGCGGTGCTTGTATGATGAAAAATGGTACCCTGCATCTCGAAGGCTTGGACAAAGTACCTGAAACAGGCTGCTTCTTATCTGAAGCACATGTATATAGGTTTGCCTGCTGATGTGTTGAAGACTGAAGTCTGTTGATTAATCAATCATATATGGAACCGATATAGAAAGAGAAATTGTGTATCCAACACACATGATTGCCATACATGAGCCAAGCTAATAATTGACTGAATTATGAATATGCTCTTATATAATGATACTGTAAATTGCAGCTTCTGAATTGTTTTCTGAAATTATACCGAAATTATACCGTCAGTTGAGCATAGACCTGTCTACATTCATCTAATATTAGAGAAATTTGATGTCTAGATTATATTTATTTGAATAGCATGTAGAATTATCTCATCTATCATAGACTGCATGTAACACTAGGATGTACGCAATAGCCTGTTGGTCTTGTTCCCGATACTAGAGACCCTGACGCTCCTGTCCCCATGAATTTCCCTAAAATTTGTACTGCTTGTGCGTTTCTGTGCTCCCAAGTCACGGAAACTTGGTGCAACATTCAAAAAATGTCCATAAAACCAGAGTTTTAGTTGAAAATTTGAAATGTAAGTTAGGGATGGAAAACTTATTAGCTAGAAAGCTTGCAGTCAGCCTTTGGCTAGGATTCAGGAGATAAGAGATAAGATAGAACAGTCACTGACATAGATTAAATCAGAGATATTGTTTATGGACTTCTTATCCTTATTGAATGTGTATTTTGACAGTGATATGCAGGACCATATCTTTTAGTGGTTTTTCTCTTCTGGTCTGCTATTTTAGGCTCTTCTCATAACAACTCAGGGGGATTTTATCAGAGTGCACATGAGTTTGAGCGAAATCTCCAGATAAATGCCAATCTTAGCCCTGGAAATTTCAGCCTCTAGGACTGCTGTAAATTAAAGTGTAAAATAGCAGTGGAAAGATCACAATAATTCAGTTCTAACAGCGCCAATCTTCACGGAAATTCAAGGAGGAAAGATACCTAACCAAGACATAACTTATCAGCCAAGAAACAGATCTGAAAATTTAATTTAACAGCACTAAATACAACAGTATAATAGCAGTAAATTTAAATCAGTTTGTAATTTGTTTATTACTTCATATTAGCAAGACATAAATCATTATAAATAGCAAAGCATAAAGAGCATGCAGCTGGAAATTCAAATCTGCAAATGGCACAAGATATAGGCAGCTGGAAACTTCATATATAATTGTAAGATTAATTACAAGTACATACCAGTAGTTGATTCAGGAAAAATAAACAATACAATATGTAATATTATAATATAATTATATATATGATGAATACAAATGATATGATCTTTTACAAGATTGAGTGCCTAAATAAATGAGCCTTGGTGCCCCTTTACGAAAGGATATGTCTTTTTAATAATATTGATTACTTTTATATTTATTATTTTTGTTATTTATTATTATTGATTCTTATTAATTTTTGTATATAACATTCCAAGTTTATTACAAAAATCCAACCATCCAGAAAGCCTTAGCTAAGGTAAATCAGCAACCCTAGCTCAACCAAGAAATTTGATGTGCAAACACATCTCCCAAGGCAAGACACCCTCTACGTCTACTTCACAAATCCACCTTAGCGTTTTCACTCAAAACACTGATCTCCTATCTCCAAGGGTAAAATCCTAACCACAAAATTCCAAGATGCTCTGAGATATAAATATATATATAGATATCTTAACATTCATATTAATATTAATATTAATAGATAATTAATAATTAATGTTTAATGAGTAATCATTATTAAAGAGTCATGACTTTACGATGAAAAGTCACTGATGGACTTATATAAGTCCAATCCTTGTAAATCTAAATCATCATCGGATATTTATCAATTATATCATAAACAGATCTCTCTGTTTCATTGATATATATATATCTTAACATTAACATTAATATTAATATTAATAAATAATTAATATTAATGATTAATCATTATTAAAGAGTCATGACTTTACGATGGAAAGTCATGAATGGACTTTTATAAGTCCAACCCTTGTAAATGTAAATTATCATCGAACATTTATCAATTATATCATCCATTCATGGAGTTTTTAGCTTATTTATGCTGGTTATTTTTCCAAGAAACAAATCGGAGCGATCTGACACATGGCCATTAATGTTATATAAATATATAACATAATAAAATATATAAATATATATAGGCATTAAACATCAATATTAATACATATTAATATTAATAATTAATAAATAGAAATGATTAATTAATTAATTAGAAAAAAAGTAAAGAGATGTACCCTTTTGTCAAAAAAAAGCATAAAAACAAACAAGAAAACTCAAAGTTGTATTTCGGGAATAGAAAGATCTATCCTCGGCAACGACGCCAAAATGTTGCCGCCTAATTTGCACGTCGGGTCACGTGGCAGAAATCTTCAATTCATTGGGTGCGATCTTGGGGGCAAGCAAGAGTCAAGTGTGGTCACTTGATCTTGATTCCTCCGTCTAGGCTCTCTCCTAGCGAAGCCAAGGGGGGTGGTCCCTAGTAAAAATAAACTAAGGTTGTTTAATGTATATAAGTAAAACAACTAATGTAGGAGATACAATTGATATGAAATATTACAACTAAGATAACTTTGCAAAAATGATTAAATCACTAGCATGTGAAAAACATTCACCCAACACATGAATTAAACTTAAAAGCTCAGAAACAAATTGATGCAATAAAGACCATTGCTATTTGAGTGCTTGTGTGAATTCGGGTTGTTAGCGAGGTCTCAATAAGTATTGCATTTGTCTCAGTTAGTTCCTTTTAAAATTATTATATGATTGATTAAGGAGTGGGTTGATTCTTTTTAAATTTTATCAAAATGTGGTAATGATGTAATTATTAAAAAGAAATGGTATTCTTGATATACCCAAGGGGTCTGAAGAATGTGTCCAGATTTACTAAGGAGTGGCTCTCACAGTGACGTGTGGGCTAGATGGAGTCGTGGGGTTGTTTTCGACACTACACCAACAAGGGTGTAGCATAACGGTGCCCCACGGTCGCTTTCTAGTGGTTCCTGCTTCACTTGCAGAATTTCCCCACAACATAGTAATATAAAAGAAAGTGTTGGTTTTTCACTTGTAGGGATTGATTGAAATGTTCAACTAATTACTAGTCACTCCAATCCCTTTTTGATTGTCTCACCGATTCAGCGAATGGCTCGCAGTTGTCACAAGAGCATACGAGAATTGAAGCCTTGTTAGTTTTAAGGGTTTTAAAACTAAATATGGTTTTTTTTAAATCACAGTGCCGATACTCTCGTTACCGAGAACACAACTGGATTGGTTAATTTTACTTATACTAAAAAATAAAAAATAAAAAATAAAACTGAAAAAATAAAAGAAAGCGCAAATCTCCTCTGGGCGAATGGGTTGTGGGCATTTGGCTGCCCACTTGCCTCTCTTTTTTACAGTGATCTTTGTTGCCTACCTATTTTGACTAGGTGGCAATGCCATGTACATTGCAGATGTACATATTGTACAATTTGCACCATTTTCAGTTAGCAGGGCAATTCTGCCTCTTTTGTACATGAAATGTCTGCTCTCCTGCGTGGGATAATTAATGTAACTTTATATGCCAGCATGGGTCATTCCTCTAAGAATGTCACCATGGACTTTATTATCAGGGAAGTCCTCTTCACCGAGTGTTTTTTTCCCTTCCAGTTAATTTTGTTATTTAACAATTTTAATTGGTTGGGTTTTTCACTCACCAATCCTCGAAAGTGGTGAATTGACGTTCTGATAATCAAGCCCATGAGGTGGCTAAGGTTTCAAGTTGTTGTCCATGACCATGCTAGCCATATCTTGTAGTCTTGCGGACTTTCGTTAGGATTTTAATTTTAATTTTGTTTTTTTTTCTAATTAATTAACTTTACCATTTTGTGGTTAATTAATTAAGTTTTGATGTAATAATGTAATCTCTTGAACCTTGGCATTTTGTAATAGAGGCTATGAATGCAAATGAAAATGCTATGACACCCTCTTAGCCATTGGTTCAAGTCTCATGTCATTCTGACAAGGGGTTAGGAAGTTAGACCAATTTTGGTTAAGACAAAGGTTTTTTTTTTCTAGGAAATTAATTTAATTTCCTAGGGTGAAAAATTAAATTATTTGATTTTGAAGGAAAAAATCAAATAAGGCCATGGTAATTGAGTTTGGGGTTTGGCTAAGCATAGTCAATTTTTATTTTTAAATACCCCCCCCATGGTCAAAATAAATATTTGAAGATCTCCTAAGTGGGGCGCCCCTCTTGTCTTAATTAAAAGATAAAAATAAAAGAAAAAATAAAAGATAAAAATAAAAGAAAAAATAAAAGATTAAAAATAAAAGATAAAATATAAAAATAAAAATAAAAAAATCAAAATTTGAGTAAAAAGAGGCCCCAAATAAAAGATTAAAAAAAATAAAAGATTAAAAATAAAAGATAAAAAATAAAAAATAAAAAAATAAAAATTTGAGTCAAAAGCAGGCCCCACTTGAGTCATGGAAACCCTAGATCTAAGGGTTAAGCTTCATTGTGACATGGATTTATCTTTTTGACCATTGATTTGAAGAGGCCCCCTTGCTTATGATTGTTGGATGGCTTGCAAAGTTAACAAACCTAGATCTAAGGGTGGAGGAGAGCTAGAGTTTAGATTTATGTTTTGGACCCTTGATTTAGGAGTGGGTTTGTGATTTTTTCAACTATAAAAGAAGGTCTCCCCTCCCTCATTATACATCAACTCTCAAGCTATTGTTATGCTGCTGGAATCACTCGTCTCTTATTTTCTTCTCATGCTCTTTCATTTTTCTCTAGAGGCTTATTTTGTATCAAATCTTGCCCTAGTGGGGCTTAATACAAGTGATCTTTGAAGGAATTTTTGGTGGCTCCTTTCCACATTTCATGTGTCTTTGGATGAGGTGAGGTAACTTGCTTTATATGTATCTATTTGATTTGCATTTGTATTAGCCTAGATAGCTCTCCACAAAGTATTTTGTGGAGATATTTGTAAGTAGAAGTATTTATGCTTTCATTTGTGAGTTTTTTATTTAGATTTATCAAAGTATTTTGGTAGATTTATTGGATGCTCATCTCTTGGCTTACATTTTGCAGCTCTCATAAGTTTATTTGCAGGGATTTAGATCAAAGGAGCATCTTTCTCCATTGGTTATAATTTTGTTTTCCATTTTCGCACATTTGTTTATTAGGATTTTAAAACTCAGTTTTTATCATTGTATAGTGATAAAAACTTTGGTTTTAAGGCCCTAACCCTTAGTATATTAGTTCAATGCTTCAGATCTACTGTTTTAACATCATTTAGGTGGCTGGAAAGTCATTTTCCAGCCCTCTAAACATTTCATTTTAAGCATTTTTACACTCAGATTTTTGCCCTTTTTGGGGTTTTTTTGGACTATTTTTTCTAACAAGTCTTCTTTAGTGTTTACTGTGATTTCCACCAAACATATCTCGCTGTTTTATTGCAGGTTTTGCACAGGAGGAAAGGAAGTGCTGCCCATTTTAGTCCGGAAAAGCCTTAAAAACCATCCGGTTCAAAAGGGGCCCCAAACCCTCATTTCTCTCCACTTCTTTTGGTATTTCTAAACTCTAAAGAGAGATTCTCTTGGGGTATTCTCAAATCCTTTTTCAAAGGCTTTGTAAATCTATTGCAAGTAGATTAGAGGTAGAATAGCTTACTAGTTGTTAGTTTGTTTTTTTTGCAAGTAGATTTAGATTTCCGTTTTTACCCACCTTTCTCTTTTGAAGAGATTGTTGTGTGGTTAGCATAGTAGCTTTAGTTTAGTTTCAAGTTCTTTCATTTCATTTCAAGCACTTAGCTTTAGATTTACTTCTTGTTTCGTTTTTATTGCAAAGAGAATAATATGCAACCTTAAATCCATCGTGTATCCTTTGTCCCTTCCTGTTATCTCCCTTTAGGGAACCCATGTCGGGTATGAAAAGCGGAAGGACTAAGGGGCTTAGTAATTAATTAGATAACTGTTAATTTTGCTACAATCTTTTGCTTTCATAGTTTATTCACATTTACTTTCAAGGTCTAGGGTTTAAGTATCGGCTTTTCCCATAAGGGATACTGCTTGGTTGACCGTGTTGATTGAATTGTTAAATAACTTTGCACATTATCAACATTAACAGGATTTAAAATAAACCCCCTAAAATAAACCAACAACTGTTTAGCCCCTCCTCCTCTACTTGGTCATCACTCTTCGGAGTTTTTCGAGAAATGACGGGGGGTTGGATAAGCTCTTAGTAATAGGCATGCACCATATATTGTCTTTCGTTGACTAAGACAGTGACCTCGGAGGCTAGAAGGGGTAGAAGACCGTGGGGGGTCTCTAGGCGTTTTTATGTTCCTCTTGTTGAGCGCCGGGGCATCGGGGTTTGACTTGTGAGCTACAGGTGGACTTGTTTCCACTGTTTCGAGCACATCAACATTCCCTCTGTCTTTGGAGGATATGTGGTCGGGGTAGTCACATCCCTGGTTCTAAGACACCCTTAAAATTTATTAAAATAAACCAAGAGACACTGCAAAACGTCCTACAAACAGGTTACTATAAATCATTTCACTCCATTTCACAGCATAGATTTCATTTTTACTTTTCAAGTAGTTGTTTTAGCTTTTGCAATCTCATGTGTTGAATGGTTTAACTACTGTAATTATTTCACAGCATTTGTTTATCTCACTGTGGTATTTTCGCTCAAGCTATTTATTCCATCTGCCCAAAGTGCAAATTTGATTTTACTACCCAAGACTTCTTATTATCACCAATAATCTTTTTAACGATTATCATCGAGTTTTTGTTGCTTGATTCAATAAGACCATTTCCTTGGTGATAGTAATTTGAGGAATGAGATAAGATAATGCCATACTTGAAACATAATGATGACATTACTATTGAACTGAAGGCTTTGGCATTATCAATGGTTATCTTAGCAGGCACCCCAAACCTAGTAATGATTTTATTTTCAAGAAAATCCATGGCTACCTTCTCGGTTGCTTCTTTAGTAGGTATGGCCTCTACCCACTTGGTAAAATAATCAGTCGCGGTCAAAATCCAAGTGTAACCATTACTTGAATTATCCTTAAACTTCCCAATGAAATCAAGACCCCATTGCTGAAAAGGGGCTTGGACCACTATGGGCTTTAGAGGTAGTGCGGGAAGTTTCTGTTTTCCTGTTAATAATTGACATTTATGGAAATTCCTAATAGACTTGTGCACATCAGTGAATAAGATGGGCCAATAGTATCTTGCTCTAAGAATCTTGTGGGCTGTAGTTTTAGTTGCAAAGTGGCCACCGCAAAAGCTTGAGTGGAATTCTTCTAAGAGTTTTTTAGACTCTTCTTCATCTACACACCTAAGTATGAGGCCATCTGGATTTTTCCAACTCAAACCATCTTGAGTAAGACGATACCTAGTGGCTTGTAATCTTAACGACCTTCTTTTGTGTCCGACTAGATGTTTAGGACAAGTTAGGTCGAGGATATAGAAAACTATATCTGAATACCACTATTGCTGTTGAAGACGCTGAAGCTCTGTTGAACAGGCCGATGTTGACGAACTATTCTGATAAATCATACCTAAGGCCTACTTGTTTCCTTTTGTCATCATTTTAGCAAGACCTTGACCCTTATTGATTCAGTGGGTTTAATCTCCAAGTCATACTCTTGGATCTTTGATACCCATTTCCCTCTCATACCAAGGCAATCCTGTTGGGATAAAATGTCTTTTACTGCTGAATGGGGAACATAGCCAACTACTTTAGAATATCCAACGTAGGTTCTAAAGTGTTTTAAAGATTTAACACGGGCATAGGCTTGTTTCTCCATTATAGTGTACTTTATCTTAGAATTATGCAAGGACCTACTCATAAAGGCAATGGGTTGTTCCTGACCCTCTTTGTTCTTCTGCAACAGAACTACAACGATTGTATCCTCTTAAGCAAATGAAAAAATCTGGAAGTCTTTAGAGTAGTCTGGGCTTGTCAAAACTGGAGACCTTGCTATACAATCTTTGATGCTTCTAAAGGCTTCTTTTCCCTCACTATCCCATTCAAACTTAACATCTTTTTTAGGTAATTTCTGCATGGTTTTCATTAACTCAGTTAGATTTGGTATGAACCTTCTTATGAAATTGATTTGACCATTAAAAGACTATAAGGCTTTCTTATTTTGAGGTAAGGGAACCTTCTTTATGGCTTCTAGTCTTTCATGGTCTATCTTCACACCATTGTTGGAAATAATATGCCCAAGCAACTTGGCTTCATCTATACCCAAAATCGATTTGGCAGGATTCAAAGAAATGCCAAACTTTCTACATCTTTCAAAAACTTTCCTAAGATGGCCTATATGATCGAATCTTTCTTTGGAGAAAACAGTAAGGTCATCTTGATATATTTCAATTATCTTCCCGATCAGTTCATTGAAAGCATAAATCATAGCCCTTTGGAAGGTTGCACTTGCATTCAGAAGATCAAAGGGCATCCTTAAATATTCAAAAGTTCCCCAAGGTGAAGTGAAGGTGGTTTTGTGTTGATCTTCTTTCTTGGCAAGGACTTGGTTATACCCAGAGAATCCGTCTAACATAGACATGATACTTGACCCCGTTACCCTTTGTAGTAAGGTTTCCATATCTGGTAAGGGATAATTATCTATTATGCATGAGATGTTTAGATTTCGGAAATCAATGCATATCCTCAACTCTCCATTCTTTTTCCTAACTACCACCAAGTTTGAGCACCATGATGAATGTCTTTTTGGAGCAATGATGCCTGCTGCCAACATATTTTGTTACTCCTGTTGGACCATATGAGCTAACTTGGGGTTTATTCTTTTGTGCTTTTGTCGAAAGGGCTTGGAATCTGGCTTTAATGGAATCATGTGTCGAAATACATCATCTCAATAAGCTTTTAATTCATCATATGTAAAAGCAAACACATCTCTAAACTCATTTACCAACTCAACCAAGTTTTTTCTCTCTTTCTCAGAAGTCCCTTTTCCAATTTTTATTTTTCTTGGCTCTTCTTCAGTGCCAGTGTTTATATCTATGTAATCCTCCAGTTTTTTGGATTTTTTCTTTTTACACCTATCTTGCATGTCAAAAGGTCTTTCCCATTCTACCACTTTCTTGGTGACAGGATTACTAGGCTGCTCGTCTTCCCCTTTGTAGGATTCTTCCTCCTGAAAAATGACTTGAAAGTCTGAAAACTCTTTCATGTAATTGATGAAATTTATAATTTGCTAGTCATTATTAAACACATGCCAATGATTAAGGTTGTCTAGGATAGAGGGCCTAAAATTTATCTCAAATTTCCCATTTCCCTCTATCAACTCTTTAGTGAACTCTAAAGTGGAAACTGCTACTTCCAGCTTGTCTACCTCACTGTTTTCTAAACGAGGCACCGCCATGAGGTCTAGAGCACTGAAATATTCCATGGTGTCCCATTCAACATTCCTATACTTTTTTCATCTTCCACACTTACATGCAAATAAATTCTTGACTTGGGAAATAAACAACTCTGAATCACCCTTAATACTTAATACCCTGATGCCCATATCTTTTGCAATCTCAAGTCCTAGTAGAAGTGCTTCATACTGAGCGACATTATTTGATGCATTAAATTCAAGCCTATAAGTAAAGTTAAATTTCTTATTTGAGGGTGAATTTAAGACTATACCAACTGATTTTCCCGACTTAAAAAAAGCTCCATCAAAACTCATTCTCCATAGTTGATCAACCTCTTCATCGTTAGACTTTTTCCTGATAGGAATAAGATAATTTGCATAGATAGCATGGTTTCCAAGACTATCTGTCTCGCAGATGTATTCATTATCTGGTTCATCAGGATCTTCAACATGATACTTGCTTTCCTTTTCCCTATACAGTTTAACATGTGCATCTTTAGAAGCTGGAATCATGGCGTAGGTGCAGTCCATTTGGATAGATCTGTCAATGGAGGCAGCTCACCTCCTAGATCAAAACATTCCCCATATATCAGGTATATTTATGACTACAATGCCCATGGTCACACCAATGTCTGGGTAGGCAGCTAATTTGACTGGAAAATTCAAAATTATATCCACAACATCAATTTCTCTCGAGTCCATGGCACAAACGTTTTGATATGGCCTTGTTATCCTTAAACCCATTTTCTCCATAACTTTCTTTGTCATGATGTTAGGGGATGCACCCGGATCAAGCATACAATTGTGTAGTAACTTATCGTTGGCAATCAACGAAATGTAGAAGGCAGGATGGTCTTCTTTGTTAGGATCTCTACTATGAAAAACAATAGGAGTATCCTTATTAACATTGTTTTGTTTTCTAGCAGAACTCTCAACGCACCTGTTCATAGCCGCCTCTTTCGTTTTGTTGGTTACCTTTTCCTTCGTCTTTCCAGTAATTACTTCTTTAGGTTTTTCGACATTCTTTTCCTTAGGTTCCTCTAAGGTTTTCATGAAATTTGTTGAAACGTTACCTAGGAAGTGTTTGTCCACCTAGCATTGCCTTGGGGTGGACAAGGACACTTTAATTGGTGGCCCCTAGTCATTTGTATTTAATGAAGTGAGGTGTACTTTATGTTTTTTTAAAGTGACTTCATTAAAAAGGCTAAAGTCATGGTTTATCCTAAGTTCATTTTTAAATTAAAGTTTAGCGTGTGATTATTTAAAAGGGGCTGCTCTCACTTTATTAAATGACATGAGGTGCACTAAATGTCATTTATTAATTAATTAATGGAGCATTTATTGAGAACCCTTCATCTAATCTAATCTTGACCATTAGATTGAAGAGGAAGTTGCCATGAACATAAAGGGACTAGGGCAAGGCAAACTCATCTCATTATTCACTTCAGAAAGAGAATTTTTGGAGAGAGAAAGAAGAAGAGCAGGGAGAGTTTTGAAGAGATTTCATAACCAGCAGGAGATAGAAATTGTGAAGACAAATTTGGGCACAAAAATTGAGAAGTTTGGCACAAATTTCGAGGAGACAATTTTCGTACAGTAGCACAAAAACCGAGAATCCGTACAACATTAATTCTGCACAGATTTCGAGAAATTCTGTATAGTACTGATGGGCACAAAAATTGAGGTACGACCCATATTTTGAGAATCCGTACAACAATATGGATATGCACAATTTTTGAGGTTTTAGTACAGCAGTACGATTGACACAAATTTCGAGAAAAGGTATAGATTTGATTTTGTCAGTACATGCATATTCTAGCATGAATTTCGAGGAGAAAATCAACAGTAAAGGGTTCAGTTTTCGAGAAGAAAAATGACAAGTATTGTTGATTGAATTTATGTATTTTACCTGAAGAAATAATAAATCTCTCTCTCAGAAACAGGTTTTCCCATCGGGGTTTTATCTTGGACCATTGGTAAAAATGTCAGTGTTATTTTCATGTGTGTTTGGCTGATTTAAATTTCTGAGTTTGAAATTTTTATCTTGAAAAGAAAATTTCTGAATTGTTAAATTTAAAAAACAATTCCATGTGTTTCAGTTTAGTCAAATTTTATTAAAAATTTGTGCATACAAGGGTTTGGGCATTAAACTATGTAGAGAAGCTAACAATCTTGAAACCGGGTTGGGGTTCTCAAAAACTTTTATGGTATCACAGCACAGTTAAATTTCAGAATTTGAACATTCAGAAGAACGGGGTTTTGTGGAAAAATATTCTTGAACAGGTTGCTTGAGATTTACAGGTTGTAGCCATGGTGTTTGGTCTTATAGTTGAAGACAGGTTGGATGGGGCTACAAATTTTAGCCCATGGAAGGCTAGAATTAGATTGATACTTGAAGAAAATGAACTATGGGACATTGTTCACAGTGCAACTGCTAATCCTATAGGAGTATCTGCTGATGTAGTTGATAAGGCTGCTTTCATGAAGAGAGATGTGAAGGCAAGGAGGATTATACTTGATGACGTGAAGGATCATATAATTCCTCACATATTAGCGAAAAAACATGCTTTTCAGATGTGGACATCTTAGACAAATCTTTACCAGAGTTCAAATGAAAACAGGGAGATGGTGTTGAGAGAGAATTTGAAGAATGTGCACATGAGTGAAAGGGAATGCATGGCTTCCTATCTTACCAAGATAAAACAGGTAAGAGATGAACTAGTAGTTGTAGGAGAGGTTATAGAGAATGCTGAGATGGTGCGTACAACCTTAAATTGCGTGACTCAGCAGTGGACCATGTTTGTGCAGACTATCATTGGTAGGGAGAACATGCCCACATGGGATCAATTGTTGGATGATCTAACACAGGAGGAGACACGTAGGGGATACTTATAGGGCAATTCATCATATCACAGAGATGATGAGGAGAATGTGGCGTTGGCAGCGAAAGGTAAGAAGAAGAAGAAGTTCAAGAAGGGTTCCAAGGATGGAGCCAAACAACATGATGGGGATTAGAAGGACATGAGCCAAGTGAAATGCTTTGCTTGCCAAAAGTTTGGACACTATGCTGGACAATGTCCAAACAAGAAGAAGAAACATCAGACAACAACTTCAACAAAGATTGATGAGTTTGTTGCTAGATTTGAGAGAGACTTTTCTCTCTTTGCTGGTGTTAGTGTAGAGAGAGCATCTATTACTAGCAGGGACATTCAAGGTCACATGGAGCAATCCATGATTGTTGTGCATTCTTTTAGTGCTACCACTACTTCATCCGCTTGGTGCATTGATAGTGGAGCTTCCAGTCACATGACAGGTGATCGAGATATGTTTGCCGAGATGTCAGAGACAGATTTGGAGTTGGAGGTTGTATTGGGAGATGGCATAGTGGTGAGAGCAGTTGGGCGTGGGAATGTCCGTTTTGATAGGGAGTCCATGCAGCCTATGTTTGCTTCCAGTCACATGACAGGTGATCGAGATATGTTTGCCGAGATGTCAGAGACAGATTTGGAGTTGGAGGTTGTATTGGGAGATGGCACAGTGGTGAGAGCAGTTGGGCGTGGGAATGTCCGTTTTGACAGGGAGCCCATGCAGCCTATGTTTCTAAGGGATGTCTTGTATGTCCCTTGGCTGAAGAAGAACCTTGTTTCAGTTTCCATGATTGAGGATAGAGGCTTCGGAGTATATGTCCTCGATGGGAAAGTTCACATTTGTCCCAAGGCAGCAAGTCCATCTGATTCACGTGCGATTGGAGTCAGATGCTGGAAATTGTACAAGCTTCTTTTCGAGCCACATTGCACTGTCACACACTCAGAGCAACAGTGAGTGGTGTGAATTATGGCACAGGAGGATGGCCCACCTTCACCATCCAACTTTGAGGATGCTGAGAGATATGACGACAGGTATGCCAGAGTTCAACACATAGCCGAGTGGTGTTTGTAGAGGGTGTGCTTTGGGAAAGTACACAAAGGCTGCTTTTCCGAGCAGCGATACCAAATCAAAGGGAGTGCTTCAGTTGATACATTCAGATTTGTGTGGTCCCATGTCATCTACCTCTTTGACAGGTTATGTGTATTATGTCACATTCATCGATGAATTTTCTAGGAAGACCTGGATCTATTTCCTTAGAAGCAAGAGATCAGAGGAAGTCTTGCTTTGGTTCCAAGAGTTCAAAGCTCTTTTGTAGAACCAGACAGGAAAGAAGATCAAGGTACTTCGGGTAGACAATGGGGGTGAGTATACTTCCCATGCATTCCATGAGTTCTGTAGATTGGAGGGTATTAAGAGGCAGTTGACAGTTCCTTACACTTTACAACAAAATGGAGTGGCTGAAAGGAAGGGTCGTTCGTTAGTGGGTGCAACTAGAGCCATGCTGCATGATCAGAGTCTTCCTTTCTTTCTATGGGCAGAGGTCTGTAGTACTACTATTTATGTTCTGAATAGGAGTCCACACCGTGCCTTGGGGTGCAAAACTCCTGAGGAGATGTTCACTGGGAAAGTGCCTAAGATAGGTCACTTTCCTTTGGTTGCCTTACATACTCACATGTCCTTTCTGAGAAGAGGATAAAGTTGGAGGCTATAGGAGATAGAGGTATCTTTGTTGGTTATGACGAGATTTCGAAGGCTTTTGCATATACCTTCCTATACAGAGGAAAATTGTGGTGAGGAGGGAGGTGAAGTTTGAGGAAAGAAAGCCTTCAGGAGATCTCTAGAATCTGAGATAGAGGAGCAACAAAGTACTCCACGGGCGACAGTTCAGAGTTCAACGAGTCAGAGCACAGGGTCACCGTTTTCAGGAGTGACTGGGTTACAGGTTACAAGTTCATCAATTTTAGGGGCTCAGTCTTTAGGGACTTCTGGTACAGGGAGAGGTTCATGAATCACAGGTTCACAGGTTACACATTCAGGTGATTCAGGTACACTTGGTACATGTTCACCAAGGACAGGATCTCAGATTGTTGGTACTTCTTTAGGGAGACAGGTGTTTGATGAGGATGTAGAGGAGAGTCTGAGACAAGATGCTTCTTCCAAGAAGAGAAAGCCAAGTTGTCTCAAGGAGCTTGTGAAGGAAGCAAAGGAGTCTGTCGAACCCACCAAGGAGGGAGGTTAGAGAGAGCAAGGCACTTGAGAGATTTTCCAGCTATATGGCACAGGTGACTAGCTTGCGTGATCTGTACCGACCACTTATGAGGAGGCTTTCGTACACTAGGCATGGAGAGATGCCATGATGGAAGAGTACAATTCCATCATGAAGAATGGGGTGTGGGAAGTTGTTTTGAGACCAGAGGGGAGGTCAGTTGTGACTTCCAAGTGGCTCTACAAGATCAAGCATGCTGCGAATGGCAGCATCGAGAAGTACAAAGCTCGTTTTGTTGCGCGTGGGTTCTCACAGGTAGAGGGAGTTGACTATGATGAGACCTTTCCGCGAGTGGCCAGATTTTCTTCGATCTAAGCAGTGATCTCTTTCGTGGTAGAGATGGGTTGGAAGATCCATCAGATGGATGCGAAGACCGCTTTTCTCAATGGTATTTTATAGGAGGAGGTGTATTTGGAGCAGCCACAGGGCTTTGAGGTGCATGAGAGAGATTCTCATGTGTGCAGACTGAAAAAAGCCTTGTATGGTCTGAAGCAAGCCCCTCGGGCTTGGTATTCCAAGATTGATTCCTACTTGTTTTCGATTCGGTTTCGGAGGAGTGAGGCGGATCCCAACCTATACTACATTATGGTTGGTGGTGTTTCGCTCATTCTTCTGCTTTATGTTGATGATTTGTTCATTGCTGGAGGAGAGCACTTGATTGATGCTTGCAAGAAGGATCTTCCTTCAGAGTTTGAGATGACTGACCTTGGGCTGATGCATTATTTTTTGGGGATGGAGGTTTAGCAAGAGGATGGACATGTTTTTCTGGGGCAAGGAAAATATGCTGCAGATGTTCTGAAGAGATTTCGGATGGACGATTGCAGGCCTATGTCTACAGCCATGATCATCAACTGGATGAAGCTTAATGCTTCTTAGGGAGAGTTGGTTGATCCTACTTTATATCGTCAGCTTATCGGTTCGTTGATGTATCTGGTTAACACCAGACCAGATCTGAGTTTTGCGGTAAACACTCTTAGTCAGTTCATGGTGGAGCCCAGGAGAGTGCATTGGACTGCCACAAAACACATCTTGAGATATCTTGTTGGTACAGTTGATTATGGCTTGGACTACAGGAGGTTTGATGGAGTGGGATTGGTTGGCTTTACAGATTTAGATTGGGCAGGTAGTGTTTCAGACCGTAAGAGCACTTCTGGTTGTTGCTTTAGCTTGGGCTCAGCAGTTGTGTTGTGGTTCAGCCGGAAGCACAAGTCCGTAGCATTGAGTTCTGCTAAGGTCGAGTATATGGAAACCAGTCAGGCTAGTTGTGAGGCTTTGTGGCTTCGCAAGTTGATGATAGACTTGTTTGGTCAAGAGCTGAGTCCTACAGTTATACATTGTGATAATCAGAGTTGCTTCAAGCTCTCTGAGAATCCAATATTCATGACAGGTCGAAGCATATAGAGATCATGTATCACTTTATCAGAGACCATGTTTAGAGAGGGGCAGTATAGTTGCAGTATGTCTCTACAGATGAGTAGGTAGCTGACATTCTCACGAAGGCTTTGGGTAGAGGGAAGCATGTCTATTTCAGAGATAAGTTGGGAGTGGTGAAAAACACCTTCCTCGGTAAGAGGGAGTGTTGAAAAGTTACCTAGGAAGTGTTTGTCCACCTAGCATTGCCTTGGGGTGAACAAGGACATTTTAATTGATGACCCGTAGTCATTTGTATTTAATGAAGTGAGATGTATTTTATGTTTTTTAAAGTCACTTCATTAAAAAGGCTAAAGTCATGGTTTATCCTAAGTTGATATCTAAATTAAGGTTGAGTGTGTGATTATTTAAATGGGATTGCTCTCACTTTATTAAATGACATGAGGTGCACTAAATGTCATTAATTAATTAATTAATGGAGCATTTATTGAGAACCCTTCATCTAATCTAATCTTTACCATTAAATTGAAGAGGAAGTTGCCATGAACAAAAAGGGACTAGGGCAAGGCAAACTCATCTCATTATTCACTTCAGAATGAGAATTTTTGGAGAGAGGAAGAAGAAGAGCAGAGAGGATTTTGAAGAGATTTCATAACCAGCAGAAGAGAGAAATTGTGAAGACAAATTTGGGCACAAAAATTGAGAAGTTTGGCACAAATTTTGTGGAGACGATTTCTGTACAATAGCATAGAAACCGAGAATCTGTATAGCATTAATTTTGCACATATTTCGAAAAATTCCATACAATACAAATGAGCACATAAATCGAGGTATGATCCAGATTTTGAGAATTCATACAACAATACAGATGAGCACAGTTTTTGAGGTTTTAGTACAATAGTACGGTCAACACAAATTTCGAGGAAAGGTACAGATTTGATTATGTCTGTACAGGAAGATTTTGGCACAAATTTCGAGGCTGAAGTTGGCATGAATTTCAAGGAGAAAATCAACAGTAAAGGGTTCAGTTTTCGAGAAGAAAATTGATCAGTATTGTTGATTGAATTTCTATATTTTACCTTAAGAAATAATAAATCTTTCTCTCTCAGAAACAAGTTTTCCTTGAGGGTTTTACCCTGGACTATTGGTAAAAAATTTCAGTGTTATTTTCATGTGTTTGGCTGATTTAAATTTCTAAATTTGAAATTTTTATCTTGAAAAGAAATTTTCTGAATTGATGCATCAGGAGGGTTAATATCTTTATGAAGTCTTGTAACCAAATCATTGAATTTCCTATTAAACTCCTCGATTGTCTAATTCTCTTTCTTCTTAGTTTCAGTCAAGGAAGCCAATAGGTGTCGGTTCTCTTTCTTGTCACCCCATCTTGATTTGAAAGCTGTCTCAAAATCTGTGAAGGTTTTGATGTTTTTATTAGCCAAATTGGTGAAACATTCAAATGCATTAGCTTCTAAGGATAAGGCAAAGAGCCTCATTTTTACATCTTCAAAATTCACATTATGGCACAACTGAGCGTAACACTGCGTAAAAAACAATAGGCGAAACTTCGTAGTTATAACGTCATTGCCATGAAAAGAAGGAATTTTCTCACTGGCTATATCAAGGATTTGATGAGGATAACCAGCAATGGTGGTAAAGTCAAAGGATTTAAAAAGGTCGCCATGTTGGTAGGTGAATTACTTGATTGAGGATTATCAATAAATAAAAGGTGAATGTCAAGGATTGACTTAGATCTAAGATTTTCAAGGATCATACGAGAAGCTAGCTTGCTTTTCCTCCTATGATAGACCTGTTCAGGCTCAGGATGAACTGAGACAAGCCTTCAAAGTTTCTTTTTGTTGAATGCTTTGGTAAAGTTAAAAATAGTGGAGTTGCCAGATGATCTGAGTAAAATTATTCAAATTACAACATTCATCAAACAAAGCAAAAAAACAAAAAATAAAACTCAAAGTCGTATTTCGGGAATAGAAAGATTTATCCTCGGTAACGACGCCAAAATGTTGCCGTTTATTTCGCACCTCGAGTCACGTGGCAGAAATCTTCAAGGTATGGGTGCGACCTTAGGGGCAAGCAAGAGTCAAATGCTGTCACTTGATCTTGACTCTTTCGTCAAGGCTCTCTCCTAGCGAAGCCAAGGGGGGTTGTCCCTAGTAAAAATAAACTAAGATTGTTTAATCTATAAAAGTAAAACAACTAATCTAGGAGATACAAATGATATGAAATATTACAACTGAGATAACTTTGCAAAAATGATTAAATCACTAGCATGTGAACAACATTTACCCAACACATGAATTAAACTTAAAATCTTAGAAATAAGTTGATGCAGTAAATTCCAGTGCTAATGGAGTGCTTGTGTGAATGCAGGTTGCTATTGAGGTCTCAATAAGTATTGCAATTGTCTCGGTTGGTTCCTTTTAAAATTATTAGATGAGTGATTAATGAGTGGGTTGATTCTTTGTAAATTTTATTAAAATGTGGTAATGATGTAATTATTAAAAGGAAATGGTATTCCTGATATACCCAAGGGGTACGAGGAATGTGTTTGGATTTACTAAGGAGTGGCTCTCATAGTGATGTGCGAGCTAGATGGAGTCGTGGGGTTGTGTCCAACACTACACCAACAAGGGTGTAGCCTAACAGTGCCCCACGATCACTTTCTAGTGGTTCCCGCTTAACTTGCAGAATTTCCCCACAATTTAGTAATATAAAAAAAGTTTCATATTTTCACTTGTAAGAATTGATTGAAGTGTTCAACTAATTACTAGTCACTCCAATCCCTTTTTGATTGTCCCACCAATCCAACCAATGGTTTGCAGTGGTCACAAGAGCATACCAGAATTGAAGCCTTGTTAGTTTTAAGGGTTTTAGAACTAAATATGAGTTTTTTTACATCATAGTGCCGATACTTTCGTTACCTAGAACACAATCGGATTAGTTAATTTTACTTAAGAAACTAAAAGAAATTAAAAATAAAAATTAAAAAAAAAAAACTGAAAAAATAAAAGAAGGTGCAAATCCGTCCTTGGGCGATGGGGTGTGGGCACTTGGATGCCCACTTGCCTCTCTTTTTCACAATGATCTCGAAGAAGAAATACTTGTGTTCCTTTGTAGAATAGGAAACACAAGTTTACAAGATTAAGGCCTTAGAAAAATGGCCAAAGAAGATGTAAGAAGAGAGATCTCCGGATGGCTTGAATCTTCAAAATTTGGCTAGAGTGCCTTTCTCTTTAATTGACGTCTGCTGCAAAACAATGAGTAATGTTCAATAAAATATGTCAAATAATCAAATAAAACGATAAAATTTTGACATAAACTTCAAGTACTTTAAAGACGGAAAGTATTAAATGCTAAACTAGTACTTGTTGATAGCTAGATCTTATAAAATGTTACTCTTATAATCGGATGTGAACTAATGAATAAATGTAAATCAGATTTTAGCTTATGATCTATGTTAATTTCACCAAATCGATTAACACTTATTTAAGTAATTGGTAACCAAAGAAAACTAAATTGGATGAGAGAAGAGGAGGAATCATAAGCCCTTTGAACTTAGGCAATGGAGTCTTCCAAGTGGGACTTGGAGGGATTGCGCGCTTCTTGATAGGCCCGAAAAGAGAGGAGAATCAAACTAAAATGCCTTCCTCTTCAAGCTAAGCAACCTGCAACCCTTTGAACATGCTTATACAAGAGAGATTAATCAAATCAGGGTTAACAACACAAGAAGCTTAGAAAACATGAATTTACCCTAAAATAACATGTATTTCTAAGATCATCTCATGCAACTAATCAGTAAGATAATAGATGAACAAATCTACTTCTCTTACCCTACTGAGAGATATCTCTCCTTCAAAGACCAATAATTAATCCACAATATAAGCTATGAAAAGACACAGATTACCTCCCAAAATGAGCAATAAGCATCCACACACATGAAGAGAGTCACACGATTCTTGCCTCCAAAGCCTTTATTCATAAATTCAATAAACTATTACAAAGTACAGGAGCATAAGTTCCATGCAAAATCTTTTGTCCAGAACAAAGAGAGAGTGCCTGCTTATATAGGAAAATCGACAAGCAAGGAGGCGGGGGGGAGGGTGGCGTGCAACTCTCAAGGATGCGCTAGCTTGGATAGAGGTGGCACTGAGTTTTTTGAGGTTTGGCATGAGAGTTGGGAAGTGGCAACATCTCAATATAGAGATGGCACTTACCCATACTCTAAGCTCTTTCCAAAACCTTGAGCTTTTCCAAATGTGCATGTGCCCCCACTTGGACAAATGCACCGCTCTTATAGAGGAAAACTCCAAACTCAAAAATCTCATCAAACCTTTCCGGGTACTTGCCACTTTGATTTGCCTAGTCACAAAATTTGATTTTGGCAACTTTCTTTTAATTTTTTAATTGCTGAATTTTTAAAATCTCATTTTTTTGGTCTTTTTTGGGTTTTTTGAGTAATTATTAATTTTGGGGTTAAATAATTACTCAAGAACTTAGGAAAGTGGGTCTGGGGGTTAAGTGGGTGCTCTGAGTTAGAAAATGAGCACCCCCATGGAAAAAACAATCTCCTAGCCAGACTTTTATGACTTTTTGGACTCTTACAATTAACTTATTAAAAATAAGCCTGTAAAAACGGGAAAAAATATTTTTTTTCCAGAAATGAAAAGAAACCTATGGAGGACTTGGGACATGTTCAAATTGACTCAAAATAATGATTAGCATGGTAATATACATTGACACATAGGTTTTAATAATCTCAAGGACTAATCACTAAGGCAATTATTCCAGCTTTTGAGGTTTCAGTGAAAAACTTGGAAATTATTTATCGCTTAAAAATAATAAATAATTAACAAGGAAAAAACACTTTGGAATAATGGATTAATGATCGAGTCCTAGGAAACCAAACCTTTTACATAAAGTCATCATGCTAACTCATTTTATTACAATTCCCTATGGGGTATGAATATGTTTAAAAAAAATTAAAAAATGGCCTAAAAAGGCTGCAAAGACTTCTGAACTTGAAAATATTGAACAAGTGATTGTTCATCTTTGGCGGCTCATTTAGAAACCCAACTAAGTGCAACTAAGTTGGTAATAGACGGATTGTATACATGTGATGCAAGTAAGTCAAGGAAATTTAATTCCAAACATAAAGTAAACATGAAAAAATATTTCTAATTACTATAGCCAAGAATCTCTTTCAGGCCTGGATGTTGTACTCGGGAAAGCGAGGATGGTTAAGTACTTGGTTACTTTAAAAGAAATTATAAACGTGAAAGAAACAATGATTTATCTAGAATGATTAAAGCTAACCTACAAAAAACAATCACACCACTTCAAGTATAGATAGGAGTTTCCCCTAAATGGGGGAAGAGGGGTGTGGGAGCCGTAATCCCACTTGCTCTTTATTCAAATTATTTACAATATTGCTAAAAAGGAAAAACCCTTTTTTGACCCTTGAAAAATAGGTCAGAAGGGACTTTACAAGTGCTGGGAAGAAAATGAATGGATGAGAGGGAAGGTAGATGGATCATGGTGCTCTGAATGGCCAAAAACTTGAATTTTTGACAGCACCTCCCTCTCTTTTTCCTTTGACCTGCTAAAACCAGCAAGCAATATAGTTATAAATCGTTAGAAATGTTAGCTAAAGTACAAAAATTTACAGCCTTTAACACTTGGAAAAATATGGAAGAATTTGAACTTGAAGTGCTGAAGACAATGCGATCTAGATGTAAGCTTTTAGATGCGAAATTTCAGCCTTTTCTTAGATGTAAATTGAAGCAAGTAAAAAAGGAATGATGAACCCTAAAGATTAGATTTTAACTTGCAAAATAAATATGGAAAGAGATTAAGGTTGAGTATTTTGTTGAGAAGGAAGAAGAAGAGCTCAAGCTCAAACTTGTACAAGGTTGAGGAGGAAGGTGCCTACAGAGTAAACAAGTTAGATCCAAAATTAATGCGGTGAAGAAGACAAGATGCAACTGAGCTCCAATCTTACTCCACTTCCGGTGGTCTGCAAAATTACACAAGAAAGCTTCATGCAAAGATTAGATATAGTATGGTAAGTCACATAAAACCAAAAGCATACAAGTATTACTGACTACAACCTATAACTTTTGAATATTATATGATTACACATAAATAAACAACTTGAAACTCAAATTCCTATTCTACGGATTAGAATACAAACTTGTAAGCTAGATATTTCAAATTGCATGAACAACAGAAAGTGTTAAACATATATCACCTCAGTTACAGAACAGGCATTCACCATAGAAAGTATTGCACCAACAAATTGTCTTCCAAAGAATCATTTTTTTTTCTTTTAACAGAAACTATAAAAAGGTTTGGTATTAAACAGGTTGTGCACAGCCATACATTACAAAAAACTGCATCTGAGAAGTTCTTGTTGGTCTGAAATAGAAAAGCCAAAACTAGGCCAAAGAATTGAACTTAATATGCCGAATAGAGTTCTTACATAACTATTAAAGACAGAGGTAGTATATACCCGAATGTACTGCTGATTAAGAAATAAGCAGAAAAACATAAGTTGATTATCAAACTCATTGAGGGTTGCCTAGATGCCCTAGGGGCTTAGCGACCGATTCCTCCTCCATGTGCTAAGCTACCCCTGGAAGGTTTTCATGTGTTTGACTTCCTTGATTCATTTGAACCAGACGCTGGAGGTCCTCCTGAACGTGATCCACTCTCCCCATGATTTCCTTTAAATTCATCTCAGTATCATCAATCTTGGCATTGTGGTTGCTAATCTGATAGGATGTGTAACCAACCACATCAACAAGATTTTTAATTTCTTTCGCTGTATCTCTACTGTCCATGATTCCAATAGCCACCATTTCATAAAGACGCCTTAGGTTTGCCTTCAGGGCTGCAAGACCTGCGTTTTCACCTGCATGGTCCATTCTTTCGTGGCTAAAGTTGAGATTAGCGAGGTTAAGGCTAGAAAAACTGCTGAGAAAATCCCTATCAGAACCTGTAAACTCGTGAGCCTGACCAAAGCATATAAAACTAAGACTGAAAGGAAGATTACCGAAAGTTGAGATGAGAGTAGTAATTTCTTGCTGAAGAATGTCGCAATCCTTCCTGCTACGGCAAGAGAGTGTTCCAATCGCTCCTTCCTTCCACCCAGAACAGTTGCACCCAAAGGTCAGAGTGTTGCCTCCAAGGAGAAAATGCCTGTTTGTAAGAACACTGGACGCAGAGCCTGAGACTGAACGCCACGAAGGACCAACAACTCGTGAAGAGCAGATGCAGTTCAAGAACACAGCGAGAGCTAGCCTTTCCTTAACGAAGGCCTGGATCAGAGGCAAGGACTCCTAAGGGATCCCCTGAACATAGCCTTCATCGACACCGGAGATAACAACGAGCAAAGATTTTTCCAGAGAGACTGTAGAAGAATGAGGAAGGTTTGGACTAACATAAGGAGCGGGGGGGTGAACGAAACTTCTGGAAGAAGCCATTGTGCAAAGAAGGATAAGACCTGAAGCGTGTATTCTGAATGAGCCATTACTCCTGAGGGGATGGTTCATTAAGGCGGGTAGGATTGAGAAGGAGCTAGAGGTGAGTGGAGACCATGCGTTGCCAAGGCAAAGAGCATGTCTAAAACCATAGTCCATAACCATTGTTCCAACGAGAATTGAGGTGGGGTGGGTTAGTAGGGGGGGATGTAACCTTAGAAACATTAGGGTATGGGTTTGAGGCTTATGTCTAAGCCATTGAAACAATAGTGACCTTGGGGAAGGGAGGCACCTATGTTGGCCAAGGCATCTGCAAAGGCATTATTTGCTAGAAGGATGATAAAACTCATAATTGTTCAAAAGGAGAGGGGTGATTCTGTCGTACAGCCTTCTGCACTTGATGGATCTCTTGAGGTGTAGCCATTGATCATTTTGTATATGACTTGCCTTGAGTTGCCAAACACCACTATCTTGGAGGAATCTATAGTGTCCAAAAGTTCTAGACCCTGCAAGAGAGCCATCCACTCAACTTCATTGTTCGTCTTGTGGCCCAGAGCCCAAGCAAAGGTTTTTTCAGTTTGTCCTCTGGGATCCAATAAGATCCCCCCCGCACTTGCCACCCCTGGGTTGCCTTTTGAGGCACCATCAAAGAATAGGGCATAGGAATTCCGTTCCTACAACTAGGCCATAAATTCGTTGTGAGTCTTTCTTATCTCGCAAGGGTATGAGCTTATGGGAAAGTTGGATCGTGTGCTAATGGAATTGGACTGAGGAAAGCTCCTTTTTAGAAAGATGCTGCACTAAGAAGAGAGCGACTTTGGAAGGTCTTCTGAAGCCGGATAACTGATACCTTTCGAGGCAAATTTTTCTGCTATCATTCCCACAATTTTTGAAGCTATTCGGAATGGAACGACTTTCTCCCCTTTAAAGATAGCTTTGTTTCTGGCCAGCCAGAGCTGCTAGCAAAGGTTCTTTCGAATGGTGTTCCAAAGACGCTTGAGAATGGGTTTCTTATTGAGATTTCCAGGGAAGTACTTGATCCATTTTACAAGAAGCTGCTCAAGGGAGTCTGGAGGTGTGAACTCAGAACCTGGAGGAAGGATAGACTTCCAAACTTTCAAAGATACACTGCACTGAAGAAAAATGTGGATTGAAGTTTCTAATTCCAAGTTACAAAAAGCACATCTAGAGGGGCCTGCTACCCCCCTTTTCCTGAGATTTTCAGCTGTAAGCAATTTGTTATGCATCAAAGTCCATATGAATGAGTTTACCTTGGGAATACTATCTGAGTGCCAGACCTTTTTTCATAAGCTTTCGTTTGCTGTTGGTTCCATAGTTAACTTCTTATATCCTTCTTTCACCGTGTACGTGCCATTTTTGCCCCAACCAATATAGTCCTTTGAAGATTTATTTATCGGAGTCTTGCCATGCAGGGAAGTGAATAGAAGATTCTTTGCTGCCTCCAAAGGCTTAGGAGGATGGAAGTCTTTCCAGCCAGTCCAACTCCCCTTTGGGTTCCATGGGGAGAGATCGAATAGAGAGGTGATGCCGATACTATGAGCCCATTTAGATAGTTCTCTCATCCCCGGAAGCGAGGAGAGTGAAGGATGTCCTAGAATGCTGTTATCCCAAACCTTAATCTTTTTTCCGTTACTAAGAATCTAGTAATAATTTGACTGAATCAAATTGAGAGAAGCTTTGAACAGAAGCCAGAGCGAGGTGCCCTTTTCGGTCCAAGGGTAGGTCAAAATTTTGGATCTCTGTCTCCTGATGTATTTTTTCCTTATTACCTCTTTCCACCATTCTTTCTTGTCGGTGGCCAATCTCCAAATCAATTTTGTGCCAAGTGCTTTGTTCATTTGCTCTGGATCCCTTATGCCTAGTCCTCCTTTGCTTTTTGAACGTTTAACTATGGCCCATTTAACCAAATGAAATTTTTTAGTCTGCACCTTTCCTCCTTGCCAAAGAAATTTTCTGATTTCTATATAGATACTATTTATTACTGTCTTAGGGGCCAAGATCATCGAACTAGAATATATAGGGTACGAGGAGAGGATTGAATAAATAAGTGTTACTTTCCCTACCAGGTTTAACTACTTTGATCCCAAAGAATGGATTTTATTTTGATCTTTTGAATGATCGGAGCCCACATGAAGGAAGCAAAAGTTTTTTTAGTTATGGGGATGCCTAGATAGATGAAATGAGTCCAATCATAATTGACACGAATGTGGAGGATTTGAGATATGTAGTAGTCACATTGCTATTCCATCCATAAAGCTGACATTTATCCAGATTTGCAGAACTTCCAGAAGAGCGGAGGAAAAGATTTAGGGGTTGTAGGAAATTTCTGGCAATTTGGGGGGAAGCAATGCCCAACAGAATAGTGTCATCAGCAAAAAGAGCGTGGTTAATAGGTTGAACTCCATTTCTAAAGGAGAGTCCTGGGAGGGAGCCCTCTTCTTGAAGTCTAATGAGCCTTCTACTCAGGGAATCAACAACAAGGATATAGAGGAAAGGGGAGAGGGGACAATCTTGCCTTATCCCTCCATTGGCTTTGAAAAACTTTGTGGGTCTTCCGTGGATTAGAGGGGCTATCCAGGGAGAATTGATGCAAGCTTGGACTTGATTAATGAAGATGGAGGGAAAACCAAACTTTTTGAGCACCAACAAAATGAAAGCATGTCTTAACTGGTCAAAAGCATTTGCAAGATCAAGTTTAATAGCCATACCTGCTTCGCCCCTCTTGGTGCTAGAATGAATTGCTTTCTGCACCATAAGGATGTTATCACTGATTTGGTGACCTGAGATGAAGCCTCCTTGATTGGGGGTGATCAGAGAAGGGATTATAGTCTTGAGTCTTAAGGATAAAACTTTGTAAAATATTTTGTAGGAGGCATTGCAAAGGGAAATAGGTCTGTACCTTTTGATAGAGGAAGGATTAGCCTCTTTTGGGATCAGGGCTAAGAAAGTGGAATTAGTGGAGCCTCCCATTTTAGCTTTAGACATCCAAGAGATAAGACACATAAGGTCCTTTTTTATTAAAGGCCAGAACATCCTATAGAAACGAATGGGAAAACCGTCAGGTCTGGGGGCTTTATCCGGATGAAGGGTCCAAATGGCCTTCTTAATTTCTTCTTCAGAAATGGGGGATTCTAGTTGAAGACAATCCTCTGGGTTGATTAAAGTGGGGATGTCTCTGACCATTTCCTCCATATTTTCCTGCATTGCCGCTTGACCTGTTATGACTGTACCGTCTTCAGTTTTAATCTCACTCATGGTGTTCCTCCGCTGCCTCTCTCTGCACTGATTTTGAAAGAATTTGGTGTTTTGATCACCCCCCTTGAGCCAAAGAACTTTAGAGTGTAATCTCCGTCCTTCTTCCTCTTGCCTTAGAATTGATTGCAGACTTTTTTCAAGTTCTATCTCCCTGAGAAGGTGCTCTCTGGTTATCTCATTTTTTCCATATCCTCTTGAAGGGCTTCCATTTTTTTGACGATTTCAATTTTTTTGAGTGATGGCTCCTGATAGTGATGCGTGGCCCAGGCCTTGAGAGCGGACTTCACCCTTTTGAGCTTTTGTTCCGAAATAAAAGCCGGAGATCCTGGAATGTAGCAGAGCTAAGTTTTTGAGATGATATCCCTAACCCCTTCCGATTCTAACCAAAGATGATTGAACCTAAAGGGAAGAGGCCCCAAATTTTCCGTTGGCGAGAAGAAGAGACATAGCGGCTTATGGTCCGAGATGGCCGAACACAAAAGTTTGGACTCTGGGAAGGTCCTGAGGAGGTGGGTACTTACTAGAACGCGGTCCAACCTGGCAGCGATATGGCTCGAACCTATTCTTTTCTTGCTCTAGGTGAAGGTCTCGTTCTTTGGCTTGATGTCCATTAGTCCCCCAAGCATGATCAGATCCTCCAACCTTTCTCCAAAGGGATCCCTTACTTTGACTCCTCCTCTATGCTTAGCTGCAGAAATAGTGACATTGAAGTCTCCGGCTATGAAGCAGGGGGTCTGCTTTTTCCCTTCGCATTGCTCCTCGAGAGAATTCCAGAAATTTTCTTTTTAAGCTTGAATTGTGGGTCCATAAATATTCCCTATCTAGAACACTTTTTATTTTCTTTGTTTTCTAGCTTAATGAACAACCAGTTTTTATTTTCAATGGCTGTTTGCATGGCGAAGTCCCACCAAGAAAGAAGGCCTCCTGATGCTCCACTCGCACTGATAGCAAACCCTTCTCCTTTGGGTCACAAAATTTTTCAAAGTTGAAAGACTGTCTTCCGTAGCCTTTTTAGTCTCCTGGATGAGGAGGACAGAGATGGATTCTATTGATTTGAAGCTTTTAATAACTTTAGTTTTCTGGGCACCTCCTAATCCTCGACAGTTCCAGGAGACCAGCTTCATTATTTCTTAAGTTGTCGGAGCGCCTTTTCCCTTTCCTTTTTTTCTTCTTCTGCGCTAAGGAGGTATTTGCTTGCTTGTGAGGTTTTTACCAGGAAGTAAAGATTGGATTGCTTTTTTGCTGCTTCCTGTTCTGGATTGAGGTTTTTGCTCTTCATTGGAGTTTTCTGAAGTTTCTTTAGAGCTTGCTTTTGCCCTAGAATAGGTGCCTGATCCTTTAGAGTTGGCTTCTCCTTCCTTTTTGGCATTGGGGTGAGAGTGAATCTCCTCCCTAGCATCCTTTTTCTTTGGAGATGGAGCCTCTACTGGGATTTCTTGCTCCTGAAGAGGGGCCTCTTCCTCATTTTCCTTTGGGGTTTCCATCTGTGGTTCCTCAATGTGTAGGGCTTCAAACTTGTTTCTAGGTGCATTCTTTGCCGGGATATGGGGCTGCTTTGCCATTGTTGATTTTGCACTTTTTTTCCCGCTTGCTACGTTCCATCCTTCTTCTTGCGGACTCTCAGGGTTAGGTTTGTCCGATTCTTTTGGACAGGATTTAGCGAAATGCCTGAACTCATGGCAATATTTGCATTTGAAGGGGATTTGCTCATAATCCACTGTTTGGAGGTGATTCCATCCATCAATGGATAGATTGATAGCTTCAGGTAAGCCTTTCTCCAGATCGACCTCAACACAAATTCTGGCACATGAAAACATTGGGGGCTTTTGGCTCTGATTTATCCACATATTTTCCCAAGGTATTACCTATTGCCCGAAAGTCCTCGTCATTCCAGCAATGAAGGGGGAGGTGGGGAAGCTTAACCCATACTAGAATTTTATTAGGGATATCTTTTTCAGGGTCGAAGGATAGATCCCATTTGTTAAGATACATTCCTCTTGGATCCATAAAATAAGGTCCATTTCTGAAAATGAGGTCTCGATCTTCTTTCTTCTAAAAAATGAAAGCAAAATAGCCTTTCCCGCAGAAGATTTGCTGGACCTCTCCTTGAATGAGGGTTCTCCAATTCTTATTGAGCCATATTTCAACTGATCTGGAGGACGGCCAAAGTCCTGTGAACAAACCTATGAGTCCTTTCTCTGAGAGAGTGACGGCTTTCCTTTTTGAAGCTACTGAAGAGAGTTTTACCTCAGGAATTTCTGAACGCTTAACAAAACGAGATGAAGGAGGGGCATTAGACGATGGGGGGAGGGGGGGCATGGAGGTGACAATGTTCTGGAAGTGATTTTCATAGCTCGAGAGTTCAAGATCCGGAGGATCCATGGAAGGGAGGTCGAGGGGGGGCCTGCGCAGAGCCCTCTCGCAGAAAACCTAGGAGCCACAAAAGCATAGCTCGCAATTCTTCTCCAAAGCAGCGATTTCTGGTATCAGCTATTATGAACCTTACTATTGGGGATAAGTACTCCAAAGAATCAACTTTATTCATAACAAATATCAACAATTACAATCATCTGAGTAGAGGTTCCTTGCTTCTGTCCCAAATGAGGAAGAATGCTTCGCTTAAATAGAACTTACAAAACCCCGGGGGGGTGCACTAAACAATTGGAGTGAGCATGAGTAGTCTTGAGTTCGAGTGGAGTTTGTTGGATGAGAGGGTAAGGGGATGCACCACCTCTCCAATAGAGAGGTGCGATCTCACCAAACCACTACCAACCCCACTCATGCATTGGCACATCAACAATGCATCCAAATCCAAATCCATATTAAAAACCATGCCTTGAATCATGGAGAGACTCGCCTTTGATTAAGGAAGGTATCACCATCCTCTTTCCACGTCACTCCATGCCACATAAGTTCATAACCCACACATGAGTTTGAAGAGGGGGCACATCTCCTTGTTCTTTGTGATTGGCTAGCTTCATAACTTAATAAACAATGACGCTTTTCACCATAGATTAATTCGCCTACCACACAAAACAAAAATCGAGACTTACTCCATGTCATTTGCCCAAGATTTAATGACTTTTGACTTTTGACATTAGTGTCAATTTGTCGCATTTTAGCAGTTTTTTCCGCTTCGTCGCATCGTTAGAGGAATAATTCCATATGGGATAATTTAGTCACCCGGAGCATAGAAAAAGTGCGTCCCAGGGTAAAGAGCATCCCCATGCTAAAATCAGACTTCGAACGACACTTATAGTACATTTTGAAAATTTCCATTTAAACCATTAAAAGATGGGTTGATTTTGCGGGAAAATTTAAAATTTTTTTTCGGAATTAAAAAAAAAACCTATGGGGACCTAGTACATGTTCATAATGACTCAAAACAATGTCTAGCATGCTTATATACATTGACAACTGAACTTTAATAACCTCCCAGGGTTTAACCACCAAGACGACCATTCCAACTTTGGAGGAGCAGTGAATAACTCGAAAATTATACATTGCTTATTCAACATTGCATAATTAACAAGGGAAAAAATATCTTGGAATGATTAGATTGATGTCCAAGTCCTAGGAAGCCAAGTCCTTTACAAAAAGTTTGCCATGCTATCACATTTATTACAAAATCCCCATGGGTTATGAACATGCAATTATTAAAAAAGGGGCCCCAACATGGCATTGAAAGGTCTTCTGAACCTTCGAGCATTGATAATGAACAAGGAACTTTGTTCATAACTTCAACGACTCACTAGAAATCCCTTGAGTACAACTTTGTAGATAACATTTTGAAAAGGCACGATAAGGCTTATATAAAGCCCTACCAATGTAATTGTAAATCATCATCATTCATCTTCAATATTTCTTTTATATTTTCAATATGGAGTTTTTTTCATTGGTTGTGTTATCTACTAATTTTGCACTTAGTGGATTTTTCGGTGAGCCACTAGAGCATTGAACAAGTACACTTGTTCGTGATTAGATTTTAGAAGTCCACCGACCTTTTTCTGGGAGCTTGTTCGAATTTTTTTTTTAACTCATGTTCATACCCCGTTGGGGAAATTGTAAAAATGCCTAATTTTTTATAAAAGGCTCGGCTTCCTGGACTTGAGCATCAAGCCGACTAGCCCAGAGTGTTTTTTCCCTTGGTTATTATCAGTTGTTGAACAAACGATTAATAATTTCTGAGTTTTTCACTCACACCTCCAAAGCTGGGGTAGTTGTCTTGGTGTTTCGGCCTTAGGACGTTATTAGAGCCTTCGTGTCAGTGTTTTTCAACATGCTAGGCATTCCGATTGAGTCGTATGAACATGTACTAGGTCCCCTTAGAGTTTCATTTGATTTTGAGAAAACATATATATATATATATTTTAAATTTTTTATCCGTTTTTAAAGCCATTTTTAATGGTTTAAATGGAAAAATTCAAAATGTAAAAAAAGTATGATCTGGAGTCCGTTTTGGCGTGGTTGGGCTGATTTTCAAGCTCGAAGCAACATCCTTACCCTAGGGGCCACTTTCACTATGTTTCGACCACCTAAAGCATCCCGAAAGACATCATTTGGCTAATGGAGCATCAGAATAGCATTTAAATGCTAAATTTGGACAAAATGTACAAAAGTCAAAGTATTCAAAAAGTCAATTTTTTTTTTTAAAGGTGAGTTGACATAGCATGATGTCACCATAAGGCATGCGATTCTTTTTTAAGTGTGATGGCACTTAGTACTTTGGTTTAAAATTGAAGCTATGAATTATTTTAGAAGAGGGTGCCATGAAGAGCTTGGTTTATTATTTGCCTTCCCAATGCAAACGAAGTGTGGTTAACGTCAACCCTTGTGGCGATTGCGCTAAGCATGAAAGGTGGACCCCATCATGTATATATTTTATCACATGGTATGTATGGAGGCTACGAGAGGTTTTAATGCATGCAAATTAATTCAAGGTGGTGACGTCAACTCATGTATAGCTCACGCTAGCGTGGAGGTGGGTGCCAATGGGGTGAGGGTGAACCCCTCCCCCTTCATTATTTAAGCTTTGTTATATCATATGTTGGATTCGTACCTTCTATCAAAGCCTTCACTTAAATTTTTCATTCACGCCAATGAGCCGTACGATTGACGTGAGGAGGGGTGACTCGTTCGGTTGGTGAGTTTGGTGATGTGTTGGCACTTGTTGGGTGAAGAGGGTCAGTTCCTCTTCACTTCAACTCCGGTTGTAACTCAGTTCAAGCTCACTTCAACTTAGCTTAGCTTCGGGTTGATCTTCAGTTCATTAATTCCCCCCCGGGGCTTGGTTTTTGTATAAATAAGAGGTCTCTTCTCCCTTTAGAGGGTGGATGATTTTGTAGAGGACCTCTGCCCGTATGATTGTAATTTCCTATCTTTCCTATGAATAAAATTGAGTCTTTGGAGGACAATTTGATGGTGCAAGAACTTTCATGGTGAATATTCGGCTTATAACCGAGGTGATATCTATGTAGCTATTTTATTATTTATGCATGCTCTATTATCTAGCTTAGAAGGTTATATTCTAATCCATAGAGTAGGCATTTGAAGTTTCAACTTGCTTGCTTATGTGTAGTTATACACGATCTAAGAATTGCATGTTGTATTCAGTTATACTTATGCTTTTCGGTTCTTGTTTGATTTATGCATACTAGATCTAATCACTTGCTTGAAGGGTATTGTAGTTTTGCAGATCACCAAACGTGAAGTAGAGATTGGAGCTCAGTTGCATCATATCTCTCTTCACTCTATTTTTCTAATGTTTCTTGTCCCACAGGTTCCCTCCTTGCTCAAATTTATTCAAGCTTGGGCTTGAAGTCTTCCTTATCCATCCTCAAACTTCAAAAAATATTGTTTTTCGGTTACTTTTGTTTTGTTTCATAACAAATAGATCTAAGTGTTAAATCTTATCTTTTCTATCTCTTGTTATATAGATCTAAGAGTTTTTTCAAGTTTATCTTACCAAAAGCTTAGATCTAGCTTTGTTTAGTCTTAGCACTTGAAGCAACATATTATTCCTATCAATTGCAAGTACTAGAGCTTAAATTTTCATGCATTTTTGGCTAACAGGCAAGCTTTTTCTTGAGTTTTGTGTTGGCTGGTTTTTGTACTCATCTTTTAGGAAAGAAGAGTTTTGGAGGCGCATGAAAGACTAGAACCAAAAAAGGGCTCCTTCGAACCTCCTCTCCCAATCTCCCACTTTTTCTCTACCCATTCTTCAAATTGTTGTAAACTTTTTTGATCCTAACTCCAAAGGACAAAGTATCCCATTCAAGATGAGGCAAAAAACACCAAAGCATTGTAAAAGAAATTAATAAAAAGCGAGCGGGATAAAGGCTCCCACACCCCACTTCCCCCATTTGGGGGAAGCCTGTATCGTTCCTTGTTTTCTGTTTTTACTTTTCACATGCATAATAATTGTTTAGAGTAGATTAGTCTCTTTACTTTAATAAATAAAACTTTGTTAGTGTAGTTTTATTTCAGTCTTGCTGCTTTTATTTAATTGCTAGAAGTAAAAGAAATACTTACCCCACGCTCTCCCTAGTACCCGGAAAGGGTGAAAGAAATTCGTGGTAGGATTAATTAGAAAATATTTCTTTTATTTATTTGTTCTTAATTTTTTTAAATCAATCCGACCGTTGCTTTCTCGAGTACCCGAAAGGTGAAAGAGACTCTACGATTGTCATCTAAACAACTCATTGTTACACCTCTAATAAAATAAACCAAGACTCCTTACCTGTATGCTGTACACCGCTGCAGCTTGTTTGATCAATTGGTTGTATCAGAAAGGGATATGAGTTACTAGATTTAATAGGAAAATCCACACAAGTCATTTTCTCGAGAACTTGGGAGGTTGCAAAGGGTAATCACTACAGAGTCAGGGGGCTACTCCAAGCAGGTTCATTTTCACCCCGTTGGACACTTGGTATTACCGCTTTAGCACTCAGTTCGAAGGGACTTGACTTGTTGGGCCAAACCCACAATTAACCCACGCCCATAATTATTCATTTAATAATCTAAAATTTACCAACCTAAACACTGCAATACTTTCACTGAGACTACACTAGCAACCCACATTTGCAAGCACTCTTTTCATTTTGGCATTGGTCTATTCTATTCTTTTTTGCATAAATGAATCACGCAATGTGTCATTGAATATTGTGTATCTGATTTGAGTTAAAGTGTTGCTAAGGTTAAATCTTGTTTGCAGTAATTGGTAATCTTTAATTTCATCCATTTCATATTAACTCCTAGATTTAGTCTTTTCTTTCGTAGACAAAAAACCATAGATTTTCTTCTAATAGGGACCACCCCCCTTTGCTTCGTTAGGAGTTAGCCTAAATGGAGGAGCTGGGATTAGGTGACAACACCTGGCTCTTTGCTTGCCCCCAGGGCCACACCTTTTCCACTTGGGAAACAACAGTCTAAAAGATTTCTATTGATGGTGTGCTTTCGGCGGACAACAGGTTGATTATTCAATTGAGTAATGATTGAGAATATCTCGATACAGATATTACAATTATTTGTACTTCGTGTAATTTGGTTTTTAACCATTATCCTAGGGTTTCCCTAAAATTGTGGTTTTTGACCAAGAAGGAAAATATAGGAGGTAAAACAATAAAAAGAAGAAAAGAGAGAAAAGATACAACCCATTGTATTATGAACCACACTTGTTTTTTATATATAAAAAACCATTACATTAGTAAAAACGGGTTTTATGATGAATGAAAAAGAATTAAATTATAGATTGAAGGATCAATCATATTTTTAGATTGACAAAGTGCCTTACAAATCTATTTAAGAACATATATTATAAGGGTGAGTCCCAAGGCCAAATATCTATTTTTTATTAAAGTTAATCCCCAAAATTTTAACTTGGGTAGGGAGAGTAACATTCCTTCTTCCCAACCACCCAATCTACACACAATCCACAAAGAAGTCTAAGAAGAAAAGAAGTCAAAATTAAAAGAAGAATTCCTTCCAAGGGAAATACATTAGGGGTTTATTATGCCCTTCGTTCTACCTCTTATCAAAGGAGTAAAAGACAAATTGTCGACAAAAAAGACCAGGTCAAAGAAAGAAGACCAAGAAGATATTAAAAAGAGAAGAAATCAAGTCTCAGAAGATATTGAAGAAGTCATTGAAGAAATTATAGATTCCATATATAAATTCGAATTTTGGACTAAGTGTCTTTACTGCAAAATGGAATTCCAATATCCGATATTTTTTAAGAATGACAACTGCTCTTGTCCAAAATGTGGTAAATATTTTATTATGAAAGATGATCAAGCTAACTCACAGTTGCAATCACAAAAACTGGAAAGCGAATTAGGATATTACAAGGAAAGCAATAAAAATCTACAATTTGAGATGAGTAAACAGTTCATTCTTCATAAGTTGATGGAACAAGAGAATCATCGCTCAAAAGATCACAATAAAAAACTGGAGAAGCGAATGAAGATATCGAGAAATTCTTTACAGCTAAGAATGAAGAAATATCTCGATTAAAAAATCACAACCAAGACCTTAAAGCCAAAATCGAAAAGTTCAAAGATAATGAAGAATAACCTTATAGAAGTGATAACGATTTAAAAGAAGACAAAGTGTTTAAACAAGCTCATCATGGACAAAGATGATGAATTAGTGCAAATCCAAAGAAAGCTAAAAATTCAAGAATCAGAGGTATGTCGACATCAACAACAAAAGGAAGATCTCCAACAAAATTATGATGACACTAAAAAGAAGCACACGTTATAAATTGTGAAAATCAATGGCAAATTAGCAAGCAATACCAAAGAATTATTTTGACTAAGAAATCATAACAAAACATTACATACGACATTCAAGAAACTAAAAAATAGTCGGAAGATGGAACTTTCCAATGAAGACCTCAAAGGAAGAATACTAAAACAACAAGAAGAAAACCATCGTTTGAGAAATCTTAATAAAAAACTAGAGGAACAAATCAAGAAGTTAAAAGATGACAAACTGTCGCAAGACGAAAGGTTTGAGAAGATTCAAAATAATAATAATCTGTCTAGAAGGAAGAATCCAGATTCCCCAGAAAACAAATTCAAGTGAGGAAAAAGAAACAAATACAAATTTAGTCCCTGGCACAGTTGAAAAGGAAGTAAATCTTACGAAAAAACAAACAACAAGAACTCCTTATTGACACCCAAATTACAAAAAACATTTGGACCAAGGACAGGGTCAAAATGAACGTAAACAGAGGAGATATGAATTTAGAAGAGAAAGAACACAAAATGAAAAAGCTGTAAATTTCTTTAAAACCCAATCTTGAGTTATTCAATATATATATATATATATATATCTATTTTTTTTAATTACTGGCAACCACAAACGAGTTTCTTCACAAATATTGCAGCGGAAAATAAATACTGAGAAAAATAAAACAATCACATCAATAGAGACACCAATATTTTCGGGTATGAAAACCCCCGGAAAAACCTGAGATGGGAAAACTGGTGCAGTAGTTTGAGAAGATATTTTATTAGCAAGATATAGAAAAGTACATTTCGAAAATCGATTTTACCCAACCTGGAAAAATCGTACAACCGAGACTCACTAAGAAACTCCAACAATACGTACGACCCTTGCGTTAGAGTGTACGACCCTACGTCACCGTGTACGACCCTCTGCGTCAGCGTACGACCCCTTCGTTAGCGTGTATGACCGCCTATGTCAGCTGTGTACGACCCCTGCGTAAGATCGTACGGCCTCTTGCGTTAGGCTGCACGACACCTCTGCCATTTTCCTGAGCTGCCCTGTCAATCTTTAGATAGAAGTTCTTTAGTCTCACCCACTGTAAAATTCTCCTACAAACTTTCTCTCACTCTCCGGCTGAAAGCTCTGAGCAAGAAATCTCTCTCTGACAATGTTTGTCAAAGCAACTGTGTTGTTGTGTCCTCTCCACCAAATCATTCTCCTTTTAACTCAATGGCCAAGCGAAAACTCTAATTCTCACTATGGTTCAATGAATGAGATCCTCTGGTGAGATCAATGGCCAAGATTAGATTAGTGATCACTTAAATTATTTTTCACTTGAACTTTATAAAAGTGCCTCCATTAAGTCAAATTAAAATTAGATCACATAATGCACTTTTCCTAAGTATAAACTTTGGATAAAGGCAATGATCAATCTGGCTTTTTGTTTAACGTCTTCTATCAAGCTAGGACACATGCAAATGATAGAAGACCTTTCTTGTTGCCACTTTTTAACGCAAGCTAACTAGAAAATGAGAAATTCCATCCAACAAAGCGGTCAACAAACAACTCCAATAAAGACAGATCTCGGATGGATGACTTTACAAACTATGCGACAATTTTTCTTGGGAATCCGTAACTCTTATCTTTTTTGTTTCGTCAAGTGTTATAGTTATTAACACAAAGATCAAGAAGATGTTATTACAAACAAGAAATCAGATGTAAGCCTTGTCTTCTCTAAGCTTTGAGGACAAAGCTTCTCTTAAGGGGAAGGCAATATATATATATATATATTAATAATATATATCTTAACATTAATATTAAGATTAATATATAATTAATGATTAATCATTATTAAAGAGCCATGACTTTACGATGGAAAGTCACGAATGGACTTATATGATGTGACTCATCAAGGCTACATAACTTAAGAACCTAAGGTGTTTTGCTTTCTTGGTGGATTCCACGTGGAGCTTCGTTCCCCTCTGCATCCTGCAATGTCTGTTGTGCCCATATTTGTGGGAGCATCATCTGGTTCAACTGGATCAATGGGACCGATCGGTTCATTCCTTTCTTAAGGCTCTCTCTTAATTTCTAGAGGGGGAGATGATCCATCTCTTCATCGTCATCAACCTCCATATAAGATCCTCTTCCTTTTCGGATAGCCATCTCTTCTTCATAGGTCATCCTGACTGACTTCGATTTGCCTCGATACTGGGATGTATATTCTGTAAGCCTTTGAAGACTTGCGGTATCCCACGGATGTTCCCTTCTTGCCCGAAGGTTCTAACTTGGGCATATGAATGTAAACGTAAAAGATACGAAGTAAGTATCCATCCTGGTGACGACCGGGTTCATCAAGGATCCTTCAGCTGTCTTATCAAAACGGTGTTAAACACAATGGCACACTGAGAGGGGGAGGGGGTTGAACCAGTGGGCCAACACTTTTTAACAATTTCACTTTTTCAACTTTTTTAGCAGAGATCATCGTATGTATACAATCAAGATTATCAAAGTTAATCAATCATATCAACCACATAGATCACAAAAGACACATTTGAGATAAGCTTTGAAAACTTTATTATGTCCAATTGATATGAGTTACAACCATAGTTTTAAAAATCGACCGAACCGGTTTCAAAATCGGTTGATTCACCGATTTAAGGGCTGACCGGTGAGCAAATCGGATCAGTGATCGGTTTGATACTGAATCGGTCGGTTTGGACACCGAATCGACCGGTTTGGTACTGAACCGATTTGCTCAGCCGATTCATGACAAAAATCGGCCGATTTTTGTGAAGATCTGTGCACTCAAAAATCAAGGTTTTTTTTTTTTTTTTTTTTTTTTCGTTTTTAAATTTTTTTTCCTAACCTAAATTACCTAACCCAACCTATGACCTCCTCAATGACTACCCCTGACCCCCCAACCTTCAATTCCATGTGTTGTTAACTTGTTGGCATCATGGAAGCCTAGAACCTTGGAGAGTTAGTGGTTGGTGAACGCAGGAGTCAAAACACTAAACCATGAAGTTTAAACTTTGAACAAACTGTGGAACTTGAACAGTGGACTATTCAGTAGTCACTATTATGTAGCTAACTATGTAGCATGTTATTTTTTGGACTCTACAAGCCATATACCCTAGGGCCTATAGGCCTCATGGATTATGTATTTTGTTCCATTTCCAGTCTGCTAGATATGTATTGCACAGTACACTTTGTGCCATTTTGAGATATTAACACTTATATGGTATATACATGAGTT
>LPNX010793787.1:313838-324496 GCA_001517045.1 Pseudotsuga menziesii | reverse complement strand
TCCTAGCTGGAAATGGGAAGTGATTAGCTTAGATTTTATTACTGGACTACCCAGAAATCAGAATCAAAATGACTCTATTATGGTAGTGGTTGATAAGTTAAGCAAGGCAGCACATTTTATTCCTGTTAAAACTATTTACAAGGCTACCAATATAGCTGATATCTTCCTAAACCATATTTTTCGATTACATGGAGTACCGAAAGTTATAATCTCAGACAGAGATCCTAAGTTTACAGGAAATTTTTGGATCAAGGTAAGGCCCAAGAAAATCTCTCTAAGACTGGGGAGCTGTGCAAAGTTGGCACCACGTTACTGTGGTCCATTTGAAATTTTATCTAGGATTGGACAAGTAGCCTAACGACTAGCATTACCACCTAACTTGAAAGTACATAATGTTTTTCATATCTCTGTTTTAAAGAAATATGTTCATGATGCTACTCATGTGGTTGATTGGAATGTTGTACAGGTGGAACCAGAAGGAGAAATTCTGGTAGAACTGGACTGTATCCTCGGGAGGAGGGAAATTACACTTCGGAACCACACCATTGGACAGGTGAAGGTGCAATGGAAGCACCTTAGTCCTGAAGAGGCCACCTGGGAACTGGAAAGTAAGATGCAGGAAGCATACCCAAATCTGTTCCAGGAGACTTTGGAAGATGAAGAATAAGCAACATCGAGGACGATGTTACATTTTAAGGGGTTGTGTATGTCACATACCCCAATTTTGTAAAATAATGTTATTTGTTTTAAATTTATTTCTAAGAAATTATGTTAAATTTAATGCGAAGTAGAAACTGATGACTCAGCAGAGTCAAAAGATGTGGAATGTAATTCTGAATATTTTATTTTTAATAAATAAAAAGTGGAGACAACAGCTTGGGAGAGCTGTTAATAAGAGTGTTACTGGTCAAACTGGTGGAAGGAACTAGGTGGAGAGCAAAATACAAGTGGCAGCATCCTCAAACACTTCCTATGTTGCAGGTGGCAACTTCCCTACATTTGGGGTCATAATCCCCCAAGAAAGTGGGATTAGAGCAGGTGGCTCAATTAATGACAACTAACCCAAAAAGACCTAGGCAATCTTTTAAAAGTTCCCAATGTAGAGAGATGAGGCTGCTCAGATATTTTCCAAGAGAAGAATCATTCAGGTGGAATTCACTTTGAGGAATTCATTGGGAAAAATGGAAAACTGTAAGGAAGGTGTTTGAGGGATGAACTACAGTACCTTGATCTGAAACAACTTTCTAGCTGAGAGAATTGACTGATAAGTTCAGGACTGGTATTGAGTCTCAGGACTAGTACTTGATTATTTGTTGAACCTAGTTCCAACCAGGGAGACCAGAGCAAGCTCGAGGGTCCTGAGGAGTCGTTGTTTGAGCGCTCTCCAGGAGTTGGTAGGGAGGAACGGCCTCCCAGCGGCTGTTGTCGACCAAACTTCAAGAACAGGTTCTGCTATCTATTATTTTCTGTGTTAATATCTGTGTGTGATTGAATGATGCATTTGCAATTTATAGTGTAATAACTTAGAGGATAGAATATCTTCGCTTATTTAGTAATGAATTTATTTTTAATGAGAAACAAATCCTACTTGTGTTTTTCCCCATCTGGAGTAATCCAGATCGTACTCTAGCACAGGTGGTGTATATAAATGAAGATAGTATGATGTAAATTTAAAATAAGATGTTAGCTTGATTAAGAGAATGTTTACTTTTATTTGTTATCAGAAGAAATAGTATTCTGTGCATGGAGTAGGGTTAGGGTTAGACCTAGACTATGAATGTCAGATTTTAGAAATGGAAAAAGAAGCTATATCATTTTACTGACAGTAGTATGTTTGGTAGATGAAACAGTTCTTTTTACGGTATTCACTTCCTAAATATTTATATCTAATTTGAAACAAAAGGAAGAGAATATATAAAAGTTAAACTATGTAGTGATAGGTTAAATTAGAACGCCATTCATCTCTGCAAGTTATTTCTTTCCTGTATAGAATAAATAATTACTGTATTCTTTTTTATAGCATTCAAACTATGAGTGAGGATAGACAATCTTAGATTTATTTCTAAAGCTAAAACTAATTGGTTTAAGATTTTTAATTATACTGTAATGTAAATAAATTTTTCATTTTATCTAACTGAACTTAAACAAGTTATACAGCTACTAACTTGTTTCTTTAATAATTTAAAAATAAACACTACAATACAGTTCATAGGAAATAATATAGATAGTTTGTTATTCTTTTAAATTATAGATACTATTATTGTAACACAAATAGGGTAACATAAGAAATAAACAATAGAATACTATCTTTCTATACACCTATAAATAAACTAAATATAAAGATAACATATATAATTATAGGAGCTATATTACTTGTAGGTAAGATAATATTCTTATTTCATTATAATAAATAACAAGTAAATATGAATTCTGTACTTTAAAAGATGTAACTATCAGTTACATAAGTACGACTATAAAAACATGAATTTACTTATATTCTGAAAGATAACAGTTATAAAACAATGTTTAAAATTTATTTAGAATGAAGTAAATCAAAGCAAGATAATATAAAAACAATATACAGTTATCCTAAATAATTTACAGAGTAAACTTAAATACAAATAGATTGGAGTAATGAAATTTACAGAACATAGACATGCTCGAATCACCGAGATTAATAATTAGTTATGCAATATAAGTAATAACCAAATAATTTACAGTATTTCATTATAAATAAAAGATAATTTAAAGAAACGATCAATATATTTTCTTCATATCGCCAAGTTAGGGTAAAACCCTACTTTGTCAAAATATACAACAGAGATGTAAAACCAAAGAGTTTAAGATCTTCTAATGCCTCCTGGATTCAAACAAAATTCACAGAGTGAGGCTTTAACAACCTTTCTTTCATTTACTTATATATACACAGTAACAAGAACAAAAACCAAAATTTACAGTCACGGCCTAAGCCGGAAACCCCGCATAAAGCAAGGGTTTTAACATCAACTAAAAACAGCAAACCCAGGTAAACCAAAACCATGGAGAGTCCAAGGCTTACCCATAAGCTAGCAGTTGTCCCAGTCTTGCACTAACTAAGTAGAAGGTCGAGTTGTCACCTGTATCAACAACACCCACGATTTTATCAGTAACTTGCATTTATAAAAGCAGAGTTGTAACGAATTGAAATATTAAAGAATGAAAAATATATCAATAAAATCTTACCTACAATTTTAAGGTAACGTAACCACCCACGAGAAGAAGCGCTGCCACCAGCATGAAGAGAAGTAAACCCTTCATCAGCTGCAAGGGAGGAGGTATTATTAACACAGTATTGACCCACACTGACAGAGAGTTACAGTCACCAGCCCAACAATTATAAACACTTCTGCCGCAAGGGTTCTCCAACCAAAACACAGTATGCTGTGAAACCTTATGACCCAAAAAATCTCAAGAGGTGAATCCACGGCACTTACCACTGAGCTACAGGCAAATAAACATTGCAGTCTGGAGATTGCTAGAAGAAGCGAGCAACAAAGGACAAACCCCGGAGGAATAATTAACCCAGCCCAAGTAGCAACAACTTTGTTTACATTTCTCTTCTCTCAAACGTGCAGGGTGAGCCCACAACTTGTAGAAAACAAGGAAGCAAACCGAGAGATTACCAATGACGACTTGTAGAGAAATAATGCAGTCAAACAAACTCAGTAGCAGAGCGGCCAAGGCCAAAGACAATGGAGGGAATGACCAGTTTAGGGTTCGAGAGAGTCTTTTAACCACACAACACTTCGCTGTAGTGATGCCACGTTCACCAAATAAATTATTTTGCATGCAATGGGTAATCCCTATAGTCTCGACAAGCAATCACGAGATGACTATCATACCAATCATTTGTGAGATTTCGAAGTTCAACCATAATATTTACCCCTGAAGTCAACCTAACTTGCACGCTGGATTGTGAACAACAGCACATTATTATTTGGTTAGGTCATAAAATTATCAAGGGCGTAGTTAATACTACGAGCCATCCCTTATATAACATGTTATCCATTCACTCAAATGATTAATCTATCCAAGGGTATGCCATTATAATATTATAAAAGAAATTTATAAAATTAATGTATGGCAAATACTATTCTTGTAAGCAATTATTTGTTTAATCAAACGAATATAACATAGCAAGGGTATAAAGAATGTGACCTAGAACATTATACAAGCAAGGGATGTATATAATAAAATATTATAAAACTTTTACTCAAGGTTAAACCATAGACTCTTCATGGGCGCATTCAAATCTATGACCCCCTTGTTTATACAAACATGGCATTCATCCATTTAAAACATCTATGACTCTATCCAAATTTATGCTATGCAAATGTTTATAAAAGAAATTCCTAAAACCAATTTATGGTATATACCCTTCATGCTAGTGTTAGTCTTATTGCCTTTAAATGTTTAATTATTAAACTAGTAAGGTTTGCTATTGAGCATGTTAAGTCTTAAAATGCATAAGGGGCTTGACATTGAAATTTTAATAATATCTTAACCATAACTGGATAATACTTTCCAAGCAAATTATGTGCAGAGGAATTTAATTCATCAACACTATGATGGTCTAATTGAAAGTAGTATGTAATGAGGATATAATCCCTTTAAAAATTTAAGCTTTGGAAGATGGATTAATAGTATAGAAACTTATTTAACTACTGCACATTACGTTCACATCACAAGTAGTAACCAAAATTTATTATGACATAAAGGGTTATGTTCACAACTTGAGATAGACCCTTAAACGTAATAACCCTGCCATCTTTTAGCCTACATGTAAAGAAAGATTTAAGGCGTGTACACACGATGACCATGGTAAACATTGGTAAACATCAGAGAGTTTAGTACGCAATAGGAACAATAAATTACAACTACTAGAGTGAAAGAAACTGTCACCAATAATGATAGAACTGAATCTCATTTCCATGGTGCTTTTAAAAGAACAGCGATTTAATGGTTTTACCTCATGAAGCATTTGAAATTGAATAGCATTTATTTTATTTTACTGAGTTATTATTTTGTGACGAACATATATCTGTCTGCGTAATGATTATTGACAAGCAGGACCGGATCTCTCTTACCTATAAATCTATAAGAGCAGGTAAACTTTCTGCGTTAGCTGAAAAGCTAAGTAAGCCCAGAATACCAAGACAGTTCCACCTTGAGGTCGCAAAGAAAAACAAGTCATTAAACTTAAAAAGAATTGTTCAATAAGATAAACATAATCAAGTAGATAATTCAGATAATGAAATCATTAACATATAACTAATTAAAACAATTAGTTGACTGCACTTATGAAGATTATCTGTATTTTAAAAATTTTAAATTTTTCGGAAATTTTGGGAGCATGACAGTATTAGAGTCGATCCTTTGAAGGTTGAGGAAATGCTTCAATTTTCTCCCCTGCGTAACATTCGACATATTCAGTGTTTACAAGGAATGGAAAACTTCTTATGAAGGTTCATGGTCAACTTCACCAATTTGACTAAAGGCTTCATGTGTTTGTTGAAGAAGGACACTCCTTTTTACTAGGATGAGCGAGCCAAGGAGTATTTCAATGCCTTGAAGAAATCCTTTGCAATTGCCCCCGTGATTAGTCCACCAGATTATAGCCGTGACTTTTTTATTTATGTGGCTACATCTTAAGAGACTATTGGTATGGTATTGGTTCAAGAGGATGAGGAGCTCCATGAGCATGTCATATATTATCTAAGTCAAAACCTGATTGATGCAGAACTTTGTTATTCCCATGTTGAGAAGCTAGCCTTGGGCACCGTTCATGTGGTTTAGAGTTTGAGACATTACATCCTCCTTCGCCAAACTTTGTTCATAGCCCACATCAATCCATTTCAATTCATCCTCTCAAGAAGGATTATTGGGGGAAAGTATAATAAATGGATTGTGATATTGCAAGAGTTTGATCTCGAGTTTGTTTCAGTTAAATCGAAGAAATCATTAATCTTTGCTGAGCTCATATCAGATTTTCCAAATTTGGATGAAGAAGAGGTTTATGAGGATTCTTTTGTTGATGAACATATATTCCTCATCTCAACTGTAGACCCTCGATACGGTGATATTATCATGTATTTGCAAACATTGAAGGTCCCTACTCACCTCTCACGGGATGAGTGGCGACGACTATGTCACATAGCAAAGAAATACCTCATAGTGGATGATACTTTGTACCGCCGTGGGGTTGATTCCATTTTACGTCATTTTTTAACTCATGATGAGGCTGAGGTCATGTTGAATGATTGCCACAGAGGGGCACGTGGTGGTCATGATCTCTATGAAAGCTGAAGACATACTCAAGATCTCCATAATGGCTAAAGATATCTGACATACACTGGAATCAAGTCACAAGAGCTGAAATATCATGAACATTGGCACGATCAAGGAGGTAGCATATATGAAATTCCACCAATCTAGAAGGTCTTCTACACAATCTGCTACGAGTACATGTCCTACTATGTGAATAGAGGTGTCGAGGTCGAACATAGTAGTCCATTGTCTGATTGCTAGTAATTGATGTATACCGTTAACAGATGTGAGATCACCCACCGATAATGAAAATGGGAATCAAGGTACTAGAGTGAAAACTAACAAGTGTGAATAAATGTGTTGAGGTTGAACACTTGAAAGAATCCATCGATCAAGGGACATTGATGTATTCCCAAAACTGTCGATGCCGAGAGAACTTGCCACTGATGACTGCAAGTCTCAAGGCACTCAAAATGACTCTAGACTCCTATCCCAGAATAAATGATCTGAAGTTGATGGAATGAAATCTCCTGGAAGGAGGGCATTAAGGCATCCCCCATCATCCAACACAAGGTACTCAGCAAAGTTGTATAATGTTGAAGGACTCGATCATAATGTGCACGAACCAGTACCAGTACCAGGAATGACCGACATGCAAAGTCAAGAGAAGTGAAGAATGGCCAAATCAGGTTTCAACTTCCTTTGAATAAGAGCATAAAGGCGAATGGTGACTGAATGTAGGCATCATAGACTCAATATACAAAACTAGGACATCTTTGTGACACAAGAGGCATCGACAGAGGTTCCATAAAGACTAGAAGCTTAACCAGTCGATGGAGATAAACTCAGAGAAATAAGTACAACTCCTAAAGTCAAACTATTAACCCAACTAACGGATGTGATATACAGTGCTCTATTCGAAAGCGACATGACTCGACTACTACCAAAGATAACATCTTTTCATGTCCGGCTTTTTGGTTTTGTGAATTTTTTGTGTACTTTTTCAAATATTTTGAAAAGCTTGAAAAAGAATAAAAGTGCTTTATAGTTATAGAATAGGAGGAGATGAGTGTCAAGGGGCAAACAAACTAGTTCCAAGCAGCGGAACATACCTATGCTCAATGCAAGGACACATCTGTAGGATAATGACACTCAGGGGAAAGTCCCCTCCCAGTGAAAAATGGAGAATCAAGCTGCAAAGGATATGTAAAATGGCTTTGCTTGGCTAGACATGAGATAAGCTTGGGCTATATGGCTGATAATCAAAGTCAGGGAATCTGGCATAAGGCTCAATAAGGCAAGCAAAACTCATGATAATGCAATTACAACTTGAAATAAGGGATTCCTGAGGGAAAAGGCCAGCAAAAAGATCAAGAGGAGTATGAAGCTCTTGCGCAAAGTCATGGCGATACTATACAAAGGACCCCCACACCCTAATGGAAAAATGTCAGCATGGGCACCAAATGCAAAATAGGAGCTAACTAGGGCACCCATGTATGTTCAATCTCTACCATTCACATCATGTCACTTCTAAAAGCAACAAGAAGGTTCCGTGACAAGATAGAATGGGTTCATACCTAAGGTTATAATGAAACGGTCATAAGGTCATGCAAAGTGCAAACGGATGTGAAACCTAACCTATATGTCAGTTTAGACATAATACCTGAAATCAACACAAACGGGTCAAAACCATGGTCAAAATGTGCTCAAAACGGACTCCTACATCATCAAATTAGTCCAAAATTGTCAGAAACGGTCCAAAACTATAGAAAGTGGGTAAAAAATTTCAAAATTTTCAAAAAATTTCTTTAAATAGTAAAAAAATTAAAAAATTCCCTATCATTTGAAATTTTTACCCATTTGAGCTAAAAAATTCCAACGCAAATTCCGAGAGCATTGTCTGGCGAAATTTGACACCATTTGTTCCAAGTAACTCCTCATGTCCTCCTCTTCCCATTTCATGCAATTTTTGTAAGTTTCCATGGTCAATTTTATTTTTCTAGGCCAATCTAAAGTATACGTTTTGGCCCACGCAAATATCGGGGTTTTTTTCGCATATAGGGCTGGCCATACGTGGAAAAACCACCCAAAACCTTGTACATACACGGCTGTTTTGCAAACAGTCGCGTATGCGGCCACGAATGAGGATTTCTAAGGAAAATTATTAATTCTTCACATTGATCTAGGAACTAAGATTCAATCTCATCAAAGAATTATTAACAATTACTCATGAATTGGAAATTTTCAGGAACCAAATAAGTTTCCTCTCTGTATATTATATAAACAATAAAGGATTACAATTCCATGCATGAGCCATAGCTTAACTCAATGAAGAATTCGAATAACTAAGGGACAATTCGAATTCCCATGCATGAGTCTAGCTTAACTGACTCTTTGCCATGCAATACCACTCAGTTAACCACTTGACAAAAAACCTTAATTGACTCACCAATCCTAACTGAAGTTGGAGTGCAATAAATGACTTAATCTCAACTGAAGGAGATCAAACACATGTCATAGCAACCAACCATCAAGTGCTAGTACTGCATGACTCCAATAAACCTTGATGAGGTTAACTGAAGCTGAACTGACCATCAGGAGTTGGTGAAGGCGCCTAGTTAGCTCCAGTTCATTAAATAATAATAAATAATCAATAAATAATGATTAAATAATATATTTAATGCATGGAGGCGCCTTAACTGACTGTAACTGATTGGTTGAACTGAAAGTAACCCCCAGTCAGCAATTAGGTGCATGAATGTCAACCAGATCACCCCTGGAGTGCTCCAGTTAGCCTCCTTGACTGTAGGAAAGGCTAAGTTAGCCTCCTTGACTATAGGTAGGCGTGGGAGTGACTGGGATGATGGTAATTAATGCTCCTTGATGTCAATTAAACTTAGGATAGTGGTTTAACTAGGCCAATTTGACTGAAGAGTGTGTATGATGGTAAATGTCTCCAACACAAATAATAACCAAAAATCATGTTTTTTGTGCAGGATGGTTCTAGAATGGAGGGAGAGGGAACATGGTGATGTAGAATAGGTTGTACAAGGTGACTTAATGGCTCAACAAGCTCTACATGCATGCGGTTTGTATAAGTTTTGGTGTCTTGGTAGCCTGAGGGCCAAACCAAGACTCCTGCAGATGCTAGTGGATTACTAGGATCCAGAATCTGAGTCTTTTCACATTGTCGGGATGTTGCTCAGTATAGAGATTGAGGACATATACTTTATTACTGGATTATCCCAACAAGGAGAGGTGGTAAAGCTTCAATCTTGAGGGCCAGGAAGTGGCTTGACTATTGATGAGTACATTGTGGTGTACTGCTTTCTGGACATGGAAAAGGTTGGGAGTAAAATCCTAAAAAACTCGATCCAAGTGTTGGGACTGAAGGCCATACTATTGGCACTCAGCAGGATAGCCAGACTAGATTCACTCCACCAGGCCTTGCGGCCATTCATTTTCTATGCAGTGGAGTGTATGAGACCCACAGTGTACGACTAGAGCACTGCACTGTTGAGTAACATGAAGCAGCAGCTTAGTGACTGCAAGATGGGCAGGGTGAGAAACTTCGATTTTAGTAGCATAATGAGCACATTCTTCTTTGAGCGTATACCGGGGCTAAGCCCTAGATTGGACATTCCTCCACACGGAGTTCAAGATCTGGCCCAACGAAGTTGGGAAAATGTTATGCATAGACTGGGCAGAGGTAGGGTGGCTAACCCCTACCCAACAAACTTCTTTTCATGGTGGCGGAGGTATATCATTGCCATCGATGACTACCCCTATGAAGGGATAGATTTTTGAGGAGATCCGGACATGCCCCTACCACTAGGAGTGGCATATGGCGACATAGGTAACGAATCCCAAACCCTCTTTTTTAAGTTTTTTGAATTATTAATTTTTTTTGTTTTTTTTGACATATTGATTCAAAAGACATGTTTTGGTGTGATGACACATCGTGACAATATGTCATGTGTATGCAGATGTTGGACCACGACGACCTAATGGTTTCCCCCATCATAGATGGAGGGGAAGAGGAGATGACATCATGGGTGCAGATTCGGAGCAGACGCTCCAAAGCATCCACACAAACTTTGTACGCTTGACACATAGGGTACCCATGGCGCAAGTCGAGGACTTGCCTGAGGCCATGCAGCACCAGGTGGTTAGTGTACCATGGGCATGGGTTCGATTATTTCGATGGCTAGCTAGAGCCATTGTGTGCTACCATGATCAGAACCCCCCTCCTCCTCCTCAGGCTTAAAGACCTGAGAGTATTTATTTTTGTACTACCGTGTATTATATTTGGGTGGCTCGGAAACCCCAATTTTGTATTATAACACTTATTT